>VJOZ01014406.1:4386-15649 GCA_009801055.1 Stichopus horrens | reverse complement strand
AGATAATGTAGGGTTTATGAAATGGTAATTAAAGTATGTGCAGACAAACAGGAGCCCCCCTCCCTTCAAATTACGTCACAATGTATCATACGAACTAGTGAGGGCGCTAGAAAGCAAAATGTCTCCTTTGTAAGGGCTGTATTTTGGGATGTTGTGGACAATACCATTCAGTCATGCGCAGGTGCACAGTATGACTGGATGAACATGGTAAAATTTTAACATGCATTACCTAAAGCTTGCATGTGTGGATATTCAGTTACATATAATGAACTCCCTTCTTTCAAGGGCTATTCGGGTGACTGGCAATCCAGCGGCTGACAGATAAGGTGAATGATAGAACAGAAAGCAGGTTAAGCATAAGGGAAGCTTTATGGGGTGGGGCTGGATGTCGGTATGATGGACAATTAGAGAAATTGTAAAGGAGAGAAGAGCTGGTAAAGCAAAGGGGGTAACAGCATTTCATGAGCTTGCATTATGGCCCTCAGCAAGGGCTAGCCTCTGGGAGGGCCTGGTTGGGAGAATTGAAACTGTCTGTGGTGAAGAATCTTTGACTTATAATTCCCACTGTAAGTGATGTCAGTATACTACCTTTCTAAACTTTTAATGTGTGGATACATGTACACATCTCATTCTCTCTTGAACTGAATTTCTCTTAGACCTTCAACAACACATGATAACGCATTTCACGACCCACCTTGCTGCCAAAGCTGACAAAACTTGCTGAGGGAATTTCTTCCATGAAGAGCAAGCAAGTTAACAGTCAAACACCTGGCAAAGCCTAACATGAGCAATCCTCTCAGAATACATTTGCAACCAAACAAAAACATGGTTTTTCTTTTTATTTTGGGGGGTTGTCCTTTTTCATACACGTACGTCTGAAATTAGCCAAGTTTGCACATCATATTTTCATTACAGGAATCTCTCACTATGTTGAGTATTGATTTTTTTTTTTCAACTTATGATTTTTTTTTTTACAGTTGTTCCAGAGAAGAAGAATCGAGGAGACCTACTTCTCCACGGGTAATGACTACCACTGTACTATGTAGGTATATCAGATTCCTTGTGGTGTCGCAAAGGGTACCTATGGGATTTCTTAATCCCCACAGCAAGTAATGAAATGTCTCTTGTTTTATAGGTCATGAAAAGTAACACCTTTTCATCTCACGATCAGACAAAATTGTGGAAGTACACTCTGAACTTGTAACTGATATGGAATACCCAGAGGTTGAAAAAAAATTTTACTTCCCCATGCATTGTCACATAATAATTCACAAAAGTTTGTGGCAATAGGATGTTGGCTTTCCCTCACAGACTTCGAAGCCAGGGTTTACATATCATTGCAGGTTACTATATTACTTGCAAGGTGGTGAAGATTTTTTTGTGAGGCTTCTGGTTTAAAGAAAAAAAAGGTAGAAAAGAAAAGAAGAAAAACATGGTGATACCTCATCCACCCTTCCCCCCTCCCAAAGGTTAGGACATGACATCCAAGAGGTGATTGGAAACTGAATGGGTCTAAAGTTCAGAGCTTCTACGCTTTACTTACTGTTTAGTTTTTCTTTTTTTTTCTTTCTTTCTCTTTTTCTGATCAGTCTGAATTGCAATTGCTCCCATATCTGAAGTTGGAAGGTCTTTTTTTCAGTTGGCAGAATGTCTCTCGCTCTTAAACGAAAAATGTTCATGTTCAATAATACTGATCAGACATTTCCTATAGCATGAACCAATGAACGAAAAAAAAAAATCTTTTTCAACAGGTGCCAATAACATCCTTGTAAATGAATCAAGCCATACAAATTCTTTTTAAAGAAACTGTAGCTCACTAAAACTAAAATCTCAAGTTAGTTGGATTACATAGTTGGTGCATGTTTCAACATTTACACAACTATATTATCTGCAGTGCCGAGATAAGGATGCTTGAAATTTCTCCTTTTGCTTAAGATCTAATTTCTCCTTCGGTTAAGATCCCCAGACCGCATGCAATCCAGATTAGCGCCCTCCACTCAAAGAACCCATGTGTGTCTTCATAGATATCGAAACATGAAGTAAAGGTGTTTGTGGGAGAGACTTCCATGCACTGGCTGTTCCGCAAGAAGTCGCCATCCTTCAAACAATCCATGCACGTGCATTATATCTAAGTGTATATCATGATTTAATAACTGACTCCACAGAAGAAAATTCTGGCCAAAACTTTCATAATCGACAGAAATCAGAGGTGGGTCACACACACCAAGGAATTTAAAGAATTGTTTTTCTACTTGTCTGTCAAACTTTTACCATTTTATTAACATATTTAGGTTTTTACTCATCGTGCTTGTAGTGGGCCTGTTATGGTCTTACTGTGGAGAAATATGTCACAAATAGTTTAACCTATATGATGTTATGTCAACTAGACAGACATGAACTCTTTGTAAAGTCCCAACTATTCTGACTATATTCTCCAGTCTCCACTGAAGTCAAAAGAGTAGATTTTTTTTTCTAGATGTTTGAAATTCTAGATGTTGGACAATAAATCACCATTTGTTACTTGCTTTTCTTTTATTTTTCACACTTTTTGAGGGCTCTGCATGGAACAAATTCACCACCCTCATGAAGCCAAAATCAACCAAAAACAGATCCGCAAATGAATTTCCCACAATTTGAAAGTGATGAGATATCCATTCATAAACAGTGACCAACGACTGAAGACGACGGGTACATGCTTTTCCATTTCACGGCATGAGGTAGTCACTCCTTGACCCCTCATGCTAAACTTTCCTTCCACCTTCTCTTACTTCACCACACCAGTCCAACCCATCCTATAACTTTCTAATTTCTTTCTCATCTAAGGAATCAATGGTTCCAGATACATGGTACCAACATACCTGACCATTGCAATGACACCCCAATCAATCCACACGCAATTCAGACTCTACTTGGAAAACATAACAGAGAGAGAGCTACGTGATCACAGTCAAAATGATACTATGCATGAACTTTCCAGCGCTTTCCAATAAAATCTCAAAGTGNNAAAAAAAAAAAAAAATGTGAGTGACCTTCTTATTTTCAAATTCACACATTTTCTACACACACTGTCTGCATACTTTTGCAATGTATACATACCCAGTTAAAAAATTATGAACGAAAATAAAATTCAACAAAACATTGATTGTTTTGCCACATTTCAAGCTCTCAAAAATATGTGCAAAAGAAACAGGGACAAACAAGTTTAAATCCATGAGAACAAAAATATATTTTTTCATGCAACCTTGCTTGACGGCTTTGCTTGTATTGGCGGACAACCTTGTGAAGAACCCAGACCTGCCACATTAATAACCAGGTGTGAAACCTTTAAATGGCAAATTATTCACCTGTCCATAAATCCAGTCACCACTCACTGTTTTTTTTTTTTTTTTTTTTTTTNNTTTTTTTTTTTTTCGTTTTTTTTTGTTAAATTTGTACAGGGAAATGAGACAAACTGTGCAGTCTAGGGAATTTTTTTCCCAGTTTTTTCTTTCCATCCTGTTTTTTTACAACTTTCATGTAGAATGCCATCAGACAATGTGACCATTGTTTGGGCAACATATTGCCAAAATCAACCACTGATACAGTGGAGAGTGAACAGAATGAGCACTGCCAAAACAAGATGAGTTTCGATGCTTTTGATGTTTTTCCATTTTCTTCTCGGGGGAGAGGTCTCTGAATGAAGAACACTATCATTCATAAGTAGGTTGATGAGGAAGATGTTCTTTAATACAGGGATATGATAAAACGTTGTAGGCCAAAAAGTCACACTGGCAGGCACTATGGGCAAAAAAAAAGAAAAACACACTAAAAGCATACTGATGTTTACATGTAGGCCTATGTTGTCATAATAGGATTAACGATCACTTAGATCCTTCCAACATTAAACTGATTAATCCTACCCGAGTCTCAGTTAAATGCACCAGTTCTCTTGTCAATAGTTTTTTTTGTCAGATGTCTCCCATGTCCTAAAGACCATCTCTTCTTTCACACACTCTCTCGTGTGCCTTTTATCGTTTTCTCCCATTTCCTCTTCCCCATCCTCAGTTCCTCCCCATGCCTCTTCCTGTGTCCTCTCATAAATTTCACACTTCCCCTCCCCACCCCAATGTCCTCTCTCATCTCACACATGTCCTCTTCCCACTCCCATATATGTCCTATCCCCACTCCCATACATGTCCACTCTCATTCCCATGTCCTCAATCTGTTTTTATTTTCTCTATTTTTAAACTTATACTGAACACAGCAGAAAATCAAAAGTCACTATTATGGAGAATGTAAACGAATGTATAGTGAAGTAAACGAAAGAGGTTTTATATCCAGTAATTTCCTGTACTCCTATTTTACAGGCATGTAAAGGGTAGAAAATTTCAAATCAAGCTGGAACATTTTTTTTTAAAAAAAAATGTCTTGCCACCTTTTTATGACCTAAATGGCTCCCTATAGTTTGATCTCAGCTTTGTCTACTCTCTTGCTTCTAATGAGTACTATTTGGCAACACAAGTCTCAACAAACATTGGGAAAGGCTATTAAAAAGACCGTGACAACGACAACTGCAACTGCCGCCGAAGCAATCCGTGCAGTCAGAGAACCAGCAGCACTCTCTCTCTAAAGTACTTCTTGGCCATCATCACAAAAGACCATGGAAATAAATCTTTGCATCACTGCAAACACCACCCCAGACTTCATGGGTCCTTCCCTTATCGGATTCAGAGGTAAAAATCACACCCATTCTCAATGCTTTTTCATCTGATGTCCTGGCTATTAAAGGGCAGTTGGGAAACGTTCTGGCTCCAGTTCGACCATAGCCCCAACTTTAATCACGCCATAAAGAGAACTATATAGATGAGGGTGCCATTCAGAGCACACTTCAACGTCAACCTAAGTTCCTGTGAAGGAGGAAAATGGGAGGAAAAGTATGTTTCACTGCTCATCTGTTGCCATCCAGGAAAGCCTTTAGGGCTGCCATCCGGGTGAAGAGCAAACAAGAATTTACAGACTCTTTGACTGGTAGGTGATCTCTTCGAGGATCTGAGTAACAATTAACAACTCTTTTTTTATCTATTTCCTTCAAACTGTCTCCTGACCACCAAAAAAACAACTTCAAACCGACGAGGATAGAGAAAGAGGTCTCCCTTGACAGGAAGGTCATTGGAATACAGCAAGGTTATATATTCATATACATTCACAGACAAAAAAAATGACTATGTATAGGGGTAATCATTAGCTATTAAGTCACACCCAATAGCCTAATCTTTCAAGTCACATAACTTTTCCAACTTCCTCTATCATCCCCAAAATCCTATAATTACCTCTCCACACTCTCCACACTTGCCATACCCTTTCAACCACCTTTCAAAGTCCCTTGATTCCCCCCCCCCATCCCACACAACCACTACATTTTACCAACATATCTCTAACACCCAAAACTAAGTACTGTAAATATTCCACTTAATGTCTGCAATACTTCTTGCATCTAACTTAAGTTTAAGCATTCCATCATCCAAACAACAACAGCAATCTCATTTCCCCTCGTGTGAAATGCTGAAACTGTTCCAAGTTTTGTGAATTCAAAATATGGAAACAGAAAGCGTTGCAGTATGATTAAAATTGATGATTCGATCTTTCCCCATCGAGAGAAAAAAAACGCTGAATTTACACTGTTGTTGTGCAATTCTTAGAATAGCGTAACAATTTTGTTGAAGGGTGGAAACATTACACTGTTGGCGTTAAGAATATTGTTTGTGAGCATTCAAAAGGAGGAAAGAAAAAAACAAGTGAGCAACACTTTTTAAATGTGTGGGAAGGGATTGTTTCTCTCTAATCAGTCAAATGAACATTCGTTTTTTCTTCCCATGGTAATCTCAACAAATACTGTAGAACACATAGTCCTCACTTTGAAAAAAAAATAACAGTAATAATTGGCACAGTATGTTCACATTGCATATTTATGCAGTTGAGGTACATCTAATTCAAATTTCATACACAGTAAATGTCATCCCAGCTTAAAGAGGAACAGTAGTGGGTGTTTCAATGTCAACCTACGCTTAGTCCACACACCTTTTACAAAAAGTCACGACAACAGTGGTTCTATTTTCCATAACAACTTCTTCCAAATAAAACTTCAAACTTCTCACCATTGTTGCACAGCATATTACCATTTTGGAAATGTATGACGGATCACATGCACAGACAATACTACGTGACGTGTACAGGTGCATGTGTGACGTTACGAATCATGTAATTTTGCAACAACATGGCGACTTGCAAGTGAAGAAAATGCATGTTCATAAAAACTTCACATTTTCTTGGACGTGAATTTATTTTACCACTGAATGGTGTCTTATTGTTTGGAAAACTATATTTGAAGTATAAGGATTACCTGGGAGGCTGTACAACCGTTTTCCTTTAATTCATCATTCAAATTAAAATGGTGACCTCGAAAGGGCATTGTGAGAGAAAGCAAACGGTTTTGAAAAATGGGTGGAGTAGAGCGGACACAGGAATGTGCTGTGTGTGGCAGCAACAGGGGCACTGGAACCAGTGTAGAGTATATAATCATAACCACTTTTTAGCAGGGGGGTGCAAGCATCGAACAAGTAGCAAATTTATACCCAGGAAACAGCAACTGATCACAAAAGGGGAAGGAATTTGGTGTGGGGTATGTTCACATTAGAAAATTACAATCATAATTTCTTAACCCCACTACATCGGGAAAAGCTTTTCCCGAAGTCAGTCCTCTTAACATTAGAATTGGTCATGAATCCATCAAAATACGTCAGAAAAGACTTTATTCTGAAGCATCAACTAAATCTTACAAATTTCCTCTTGTACACCTTACAAGTATCTTAAGGATCCCTCAAACTACTCTGTATTCAGAATAAACAAATAACTTGCATAAATTTAGCAATTCAGTAACATAAATACTGTCACTTGATTCTAAAGAGCCATCCAAAAATTAGGATAGTGGACCNNATTCCATCACAAATACTAATGGCAGCAGATGAAGCTGGATGGGACAACAGTTTTCCATGATAATGGCAATTGTGCAGTTCTGGAATGTACTCTTGCTTCTCGCTGCGACCTTTCCACCATCTCTCGATCGAGAAGCCGGGCGCGACCAGGTCGTCGTTGGAGCGCAGCTCCAAGTGGAAATTTTGGTCTTTGGCTGCCACTCGATAGTGGACAGGGCCTGGGTCTAGGTCGTCCCTCAGGCCACGTTTCCTCCTGGCAGGGGTTAAATGGTGGGAGATAAATTTCCCCGTGGAGTCTACCTGAACAGGATGTACGATTGCAAAATCTGGAGAGAGAAAAGACAAAAGACACTTTCATAACTGCGACGTGATTTGGAAGTTTATTGTGGAAAAAGAGCTATTTCTGCGACAGACTACACTCTATTTCCCCTCTCACTTCACATTTACATAAAGTCAGTCTTACTCATGGAACTTAACACAGTTACAAAACAGTTCTGATCTACAACACAAATGACTTCTCATATCAATGATTCAGACTCGAGCATGAATGTCGACAATCATTCAAGTCTGGCAGCTTGTAGTTTCTTAGGACTCTCTCTAAGTGCAAGATGTCTCTTCCTATCTCTTCAATTCCTGTTCCCAACCTTTCCACAACCCTCCATCTAGCCTCTTTTCAGCCCTTTCCATTATAATGTTCCTACCTATCAATTTGTCACCTCTTTTTTATGTCTATCCCTTGAAGTACGTGAGTCACATTCTAAGGCACTTCTTCCCTTCCTCCCTCCACCCCGGCCCAATATCTGACCTTGTATGTGACAACGCTTGGATATCAACTCATGTCCTTCAAAAGTTTGCGCTGCAGTCTGCAGATTAACTGGGCAAGTTGTTAACAATAGAAAAGGAGACATTCCGTGCAATGTGCAGCACCGCATCAAGAAAGGAAAGGCCTTCTGATATGAAACTTGGGCAAAGCAATCCCTGAATTAACTATGTGGCAATCACTGCAGCTCATGAGTATTTAATAAAGCACAAGCATATACAAACAGAGCAATGTGAGAACTCAACAGCCTAATAAAGCAATAATTAAGAACAATTAAAATCTCTTCTATGAGCCATTAAGTTAGGCCTTTGTCAGTGATGACAGCTTTCTATAAAAACTTTTCCTGACTTTTCTCAAATAAGAAAAAGTGCATGATTCCTCATGGGCTTTTGACTATTATTTTTGAATTAACATAAAGGACATCAACACCCAAAATTTTTTCAAAATTTTCCACATGCTAATTATCAAAGTTCCAGTGCACAAACCCTTATCATAATTACCACTTTTACATAAAGCTTTGGACATTTCGGCAAACGATCATCCCCAGTGACCTACATTTCGCAGGTTTGGCCCACATGTAACACCCAAACAACCTCAACAGAGCTAATAACTTCACAAAACAAAAATCCAGGCCAGTTATGTTGACTGCCGATTTGTTAAAAAAGTGCCACAACTTTGTGTGTGAACACCTACTGTAAAAATGAGAAAAAAAATCAAATTCTAAAGGTGGGCAGTCCTTCCTGAGACAAGCTGTGGTCAGAGGTGGACCCACATCTTGCTTCTCTAACCTTCAAAGCTATGAGCATATCAGTTAAGTCACATACAAAAGTACTTTGCCACCCTGGACAAGATATGCCAAAAAAAAAAAATACATGTCTCACTGGGAAAGACTACACATGAGGAGGAAGCCAAGAGAGCAAAGTTTAGACATTTCACCAAATGTTGGTGACAATATGTGGAATTGTATTACAAGCTAGGGCAATTCACATTAACCTTTAAAGGGATACACCAAGGCTAAACTGTTCTGCCTGTCTGAGCATGACAGTGGATTTAATTGTGTTACATAAATACAAGTATGCATAACCTGTCTAACATTTTTAACGTGGGCTGTGACTGTGAGTGAACACAATTAACCAAGCTGTGATTTAGAGTTTGGTATTGTTTCTTTCATCTGCCCTTGAGAAATTCAAGAGTGAGATTTCATGGTTACGCGCTAGTATCGCTTGTGACCTTCTTTCAACTCATATGATCTTTGAATGACAAAAAAAATGTTGAAGAATTGAAAACTTGCAAGTGTTTGCTACCATCTTTGAGCTAATTCTTGCTTTTACTATTCTCTATCCTTTGTCACAACCACAGAAGTAAATAGAATCAATGTTTTTAAAACTATGGAAACTGTCTTTTCCTTTTACATGTGGTGATTCTTTTCTTGCAATACAATGTATTGTTGTTAAACTAGAGCAAATACACTGTTTAACTGTACCACAGGCATACACAGAGGTTCAAAGTGGATGTTTTTGGTATATTTCAAGTCTGACAGACAAACAGTTCATCATCAATGAACAATTACCACAAGATATGTCATAAAGCAACTGAACACTACTAGCTAGATTTCCTGCACAGCTGCTATACCATGAACGTGTGTGTATCCTGCACTTAACAATGTCAAAACTCATTGCCACATTTCATGATTAAAATGTTTCAGATATTCTAAATATAGTCCATATTTACTTACTGAAGTAAATTTATCAGTCTGAAGGATGACCTTGTAACAAAATCTATTTGTCCTTTAGGAATTTTAGGCTCAGCAGGGATGCCAGGCAATCAGCACAGATTTTCATTGAGGGTTCAAGCTTTCGTAGAAACTTGACTACGTACAAAGGATTAGAGAGTAGATCTTTCCACATAAACAGGGGAATAAGTCAGCAATTACTGAAGGGCAGTGACCAGATACACACACGCACACATGCACACAAACACAATTGCCAGATGCTAGACCAAAGTCAATACCGAAATGCATAGGTTATATGAGGTGAGGGAGTACTCGCTGTGAATTTACCAATGACTTTGGACAATCAAATGGGTTGTCCTGAATCAGAGCTGATCGTCGACCATGTCGTCAAAAAAATCATCAATAATCAATTTTATAGGTTTACATTGCCCCAGAATGTCGATTGCCTGATCAATAGACCACATTAATTCACTGACTGCAAATTATTGCCCTCTGATGAATCACTGATACGTTGATCTGCTGGCGAAACAAACTCCAGGTGCTTCGCCACTGCAGGTGTTTTCCACAAACCCAAATCTCCTCTTCTTCGTACTTTACTCTTTAACTTTCAGACAAAAACGCTTGCTTTTAATCCTTTAAGATGTTTCTTTAAATTGTGACCAGAAGCATCTTCAAACAAGAACTACTTTGCTTTTAGATCAAAGCCAAGGATAGATTCTATACAAACCCTGAGAAGAATGTCCAACTATCTTTGAGATAAGATGATGTTAGTATTAGGGCACTAGCCTGCAGGTGTTCAGAGATACAAGTTTCTATATTGACCTAAGCACCTCTCCCTCACCAGGCCAGACAACCCTGCATCACATACACTTCCCAAGCAAATAGCACAACAGGAACTGGATACCATACAGTGTACTTTGGATATACGCCAAAAGGTGTCGAGAAGTAAACAGATTTATCCAAGAAAGATGTGTGAATTACTGAACCACAGAAATGCCACTGCCTCAAATTTATCAATCCACAGTGACAACTTGTCTGACTTTCTTCAGTGCATGACTGCCCTGATGATTTCTTAAATCTGTGAAATACTTATCACTCTGAATTTCACAGCCAAAACCACAGATCAACAAGACAAATAAACAGCATCAAGAGAGTATACCTTTGCAACAAAAAGTGAGAGTGACCATGCTGGCTATCTGCTTGATTTTTAACCTCAGGTAAATCAGGAGTTCAGATGAAAAATATGACACCTCCATTGATGATGATAACTATAAAAACAATGCAGTTTGGCATTTCTTTTTCTTTGTTTTTCATTCAGGACCTTCCCTGTGAATTAATCTGGTCTATTCATTGAGTACAAGGGGTGTATCTGGGTCCCAATGCATTACTTGGTGGGTTTGAGAAGAAACAAACACACCATGAGTTTAAGAGAGCAGGTAACAAAATCTCAAAGAATAAAAAATTAAAAAATTTAAATTGCACACTGCAGACATGTGTTAACACGTGGACGTTAGGCATTAGGGTTAATTCAGAGATGAATTAAGATGAACCTACAATATTCTGGATGAAACTAATTTCACCCGCATGCATTAATCATTTGACTTTGGTCATACCTCCGAAGTTCCAAGATTGCTAATGATGCACCAGTCAGAGCTTGCATACCAATGTCGTGAGTTCCAACCCCAAAGTCTACCCCTTACCACACATCCCTTCTTCCAGTGTTTAAGCTAAGGAACTGAA
>VJOZ01014404.1:0-12065 GCA_009801055.1 Stichopus horrens | reverse complement strand
AAGTCATAAAGTTGTCACTTCGGTGAAGTACAGACACCGCAACTGAAGTTTGTCTGCATTGATTAATTGTAAGAAGTTCATTTCCTCCCAAGTTGCACTGCATGAGTCTGCCTCAAGTTTTGATGATTATGACTGGTTCACATTCATCATCCTCATTGGTGCACAGTTGCAGTTATCTGTATTCTGTAGAAATGTTACAATAACTTGCATTCTGTTGGCAGGCCTTTATCAACCCACTGGACATATATTGCGATCAAAGATAAGTTATGGATGGTACATTTTGTCTTAACATGTGGCAATTGTCAAATTTACACTCACATACGGTAGAATAGTTTTAGCATCAGGTTAACACGGGTGCATGACTAACGATGTTGGGACCGGGCTCTGAAACTGCAACCTGGATGACCTCACTAATGTACACTGTATGTTTGACAAAATTCAAGCGTATCATATGTTTTACTGTTAGATACATGGTGCATAAATAGTAACATATACAATGCAAAGCAAAGCAAAAGGTAGTATTGTGATTTAACAACTAACTTGTAGCCTAACACATGTTGTATCGATGGGTACCCCCAACTGACCACGGACTTTTGGCACCCACGTTCATATTTTGGACCCCATGCCTTATGCCTCTGATAACATCACGCATAAGTTTCTGCAAATGTAGTGTTATAGTATGATTATCTTACACTTTTAATTAGGTACAGGTAATTGCCCACCTTAATACCATACACTAGTGTGTACTTTGTGTTCGAATTTATAAGAATTTAAAGCATGCACTGTTCCGTAGCATGTACGTACAATAGAGGGAGCTCTGCTACAGTGCAAGCCTAGTAGCTGATCCACTTCTTTATGGATACTCATTACTGTACATTCAGTACAGTAACTCTCAAAATAATCATAAATTTTCTGTTTTGCAGTACTTAAAGTAGATTTTATTCATGAATGAGTCCAGCAGATTTGATAAAATTTATCGATGGCTTGGAATCTGCTGCAATTTGCACATTAATTAAATCTGCATATTTTACTGTAATGTTTGAAGTTATCTGGGAAAGGCAAAGTGTCTCTAGGAAAATATCTGAAGAAGGGGGAGGTAACGGCAGCTATACGGGTGGGGTGTTTTACTGTATTTTGAACATTTCATGGCGTTTCTGGGAAACAGTGGCATGATGCAAATTTGTCAACATTACAGCTCTTTTTCATTTCATGAGAGCTGGGAGATTGTGGGGTATACTCTGTGATAAAAGTCCTTTTTATTTTCTTTTTTAACACACATATACTGTATAATATGCTTTATTTTAATGTTTGATCATGGTACTTAAAAAGTCTCCAGTACTTGTCCCACACAAAATTTGTGCATCTTGAATGCCATACAGGTATACACTGTATGTCAAGGGCTAGCTAATTCCTTCATTGCCTTCTGTACTCTACAGTCACTGTAGCTGACTTGTCAAATAGGGTCTTCACACGATTGCGTAATCAGTGACAAATCGGATGACTACAGTACAGTAGTACACTACCGTGAGTTTTGTAACGGCACCTGTGTGCTTGTCTTCTAGATCAAGCATCATACTGTTCCGTGCCTCTGAGATGAAACGGCATTGACCATGTGTTTCAACATTTTTTTTCGTTTCCAACGGCCAGTGCAGTCATTCCACTCTGACTCAAATTGAATCCCATTCCAGATCGTGCTCCCATTCCCCGTTCAATACTATGGGGATCAAACTCACAGGAAATTAGTTAATAAAGAGCTTTACTAGTACTGTAAACCATTGACAGCGCTGTCTGACTCGCTTCGCCCTCGGTTTCTCCGCGGAACATTGCTGCACAAGTTTCAACGCATCGTGCGCAGTGAAGTGTCACCCTGCTTAAGTACTGCACTGTTTGCGGTGAGCGAGAACTGCAGAGAGAACAGTAAACAAATTTAATTAATGGATGCAGATGGACATCAATATTTGTATGGCTCCTGGTAATTTGGTTTTAACCAGGTAGATACTTGATTGCCTGAACATACACAGTCTGCTGTGAGGAAGTTGTGCAATAACTTCTAATTAATTGAATATTACGAGCATCACAGTGTGTAAATTGTACTCCTTTGAAAATTATCTGTCTATGGTTTTAATGTGGCATTTTTGCACGAGTACATATGAACATCAAAGAGGATGACCTAATTTGTTCCCTTGTTTTATGCCAAATTCTTGTACATCACTAAGTATTGAAGCAAAGCAAGGTATTGTTAAGTACAACCTTTGTAGCTTGGTGCGATATATATATTTGTTTCCAATGAAAATTCTCTGCTGATGCTACTGAACATTAATAGGTACTAGACTACTAGCGTTAATGGGTCACAGTACAGTAGTATGTGGTGGATGCTCACTATGCATATTCAGTACATGAGATCATATAATTTATTCCAACACCCCTCTCCCACTCAGCCAGTCGAGATGAAAATATCCTCGTGCCCAAAAAGTCATCCCAAGGGAGGGTGAGTACCACACATTCTGTGGGTGTTTCAACTCAATACTGTGCTGTAATACAGGGTGAACTCAAAGATCTGACCTTTTGGTTCCTGACACATATATCAGTTTTGAATGTGACTGGACTGCAATTATTTTAAGTTATGCACCACATTTGAACAGTTGTGTGCAGTGACTTGATGAGTGAAGAGTATATATCACTTAATAAATGCTCAAAATCATCTCAAAATGGCCTTTTATTGTTTAATGCAAACACAGATTTCATGCACTGTCATATAGTTGTGGAATTAGAGATCAATGTATGCTACAGTATATATGAACAAGTACGCAGAGACAAGGACACTGTGCCATGTGTCGTGTGCAAACACATAACCATACAGTTTTTGTCAGCAGATTCAATTGTTACAGCTGGTTTGCTTCCAGTCATGCCTACCCCCACCTCTCTGTCCCCCCTCCCCAACAAAAAATGCTACTGCTGCAATATTTGAGCATGTTTCGTAGGCAGTGTACATAGGATGTTCATTTTTGTGGTATACAGCATTGTGCCAATTTATATCACTTTGATACATTAAAGTGGTAAAAATACCACTATACAGTATTTAATCTCTCAAATGTGTGTAGCAGATGTTGTTGTGGGACTTTCAAGTACTAATGTACAGAAAACTCAGAAGAATTAAAAAAATGCTTTACAAAATGTAAAAAACTATTAAAAGGGATTCTTGATATAGTGAAGTTCCTTTATATTTCACCATCTCCTAGAAACCATTCTATTTGTTACAAAACATTTGGAAGTGCAGTATCCCAAAAACGGCTGAAGGGCATGATTAATGACATATAGCATACTCACTCTTGGGCAGAGCTTACAGTATGAGTAATTTGCTGTTTTATATCATATCAAATTAGCAATGACTCCTCCCGTGGGAGCAGAACATTTCAGTACTTACTGGCATCAATCTTACATGGCTCTAATTAGTTTCCTTATGTACGTGTACATGTTTTCTGTAACTATTGGCAGCATGCGTGTCACACTGGTACAGCACAAAGTATTCTTAGAGTATACAGTAGTACCGTAGATCTACAATGCACATTAGTAGGTCTGCACACATGTACAGTGTTACATACAGGTTTATATAGTGTTGAAGTTAATGCACAATTTCAGCTGGTAGTCAAGTGAATGGAAGAAGGATTTGCCATGAAAAAGACAGAAATTTCAATAAGTTTTGTAATGTAAGAAAAACCAGTATCTTCTTTTTTTTTTAATTTTTTGAAACCATGCCTCAAGTAAATATTGGCAGATCAATGGAAGGGACCATAACCCCATCCAGTGCCGAGTTGGGTACTGTAGCTTGGTACAATACAACTAGGAGAGGTCGTTTGTGAAGCCATCCAAAAATTACAATAACCATACCCTACAATGTTGAAGTACATAATATGTACCTTAATCACCTTGATTCTGTATTCCTCAGACCCTGAAATCAAACAGCCAACTATCTGTAAGTTACTGGATTCCTGTAAAAGGACACATTTGAATGATAATTTGCTTGCAAATCCTGTCAACCAGAGTAGTACAGTTAGTTGTTCAGGTCATACAGGAAGACAAAACTTCTTGCTCGTTTTAATGCTTTGTATGACCCTGCACAGTGTGTACCCTGATCAAGTTCAATCCGAGTGAGAAGCCTAGGGGAGGAGTTGGTGCTACAGGTATAACTATGTCATTTTGTGCATATAACAAGGATTTTAACAACGGGTCAAGGGTAGTTTGTCGTGGATACCCGCACCAGTGAGTGGTGGGGTATAAACAGTCATAAACTTATGCCGTCATAGCAGAGTTTTGAAAATGCATGACAGATTTCCCAGGAACACGTTGTTAGTCACTTTACCAACTTCCTGATGATGAAGAAGGAATAGTCATATCCTGGTTAAGATACATGAATGAGTCAATGTGAAAGTTCTTCTGTTTGGAAGCACAACAAATCCTCTCAATGACCCAACAGTTTCCCTCAGACCAAACCTAGTTCTGACATCACAAATCGCATAAAAGCCATAGAGAATTATCCCCCCAAAAAAAAGGTGTGAAATGTCACCAGATGGTGCAGACACAGATTTGGCATCTACACCTTATTAAGGAAGGAGCAGGTGCAATTAAGGTGGCGTTATCGATCTTATTCATTTCATCGTTCTTGATCGATTTCAAGGGAAGTTTCCATATTTCTTCTTTTTTTTTGGTGTGTATCTCGTAGTCTTTATCTTCTTTGACGATTTTGATCTGATTTGGTAATGTTCGATACATCAGGTGTATTAAGACATCTCAAAAGGTGCCAAAATCAGTAAATGAGGGGGCTGCTTTGTCTGCAGATGTATGATAGCATGTTGCACAGAGGCCGTTCTGATTGACGATTGTAGTTTTTCTGTTATATACATAATTCATGTGCATCATTCATTTTGCTCTTTGCACAATGTAGAATGGAATCACATTGTAGTTACACTCAGGTGAAAATATCTTCTAAAGGTAGTTGAAGGATTGAGGTTAAGTTAGATTCATTCTTGTTGACACACTTAGGATTATCATGTACACCAGCAAAACGTGGGACTATTCAACTTGGGACTTCTGCCGTGTGACCGAATTTCGTGAAATACTGTAGGAAACACAACTTGCTACTCTAGGAGAACAAAGCAAAGGAGGATTCAGGGGCCAATGAGGAGGTGGTGCCATAGCTTTATTCGGGTGCAATTTTTGTGTGTTGAGCAATGCACTAAGTGTACTGCAAAATAACAGCCACTCCGGAATAGCCACACCAGTGGGTTGTGGGGATTACGTCATCAGTCATCGTGGGACGTGTCCATTTAGAGTCCTATGGTTACCCTCGTGGGACTTAACATTTACCTGCGAAGCGTACTTGGAAGTCAGTGTTCCTGCACTAAAGCACGTATTCTTTAGGGTCACCAGTAAATACCGGGTGTGTTGATGTCATGTAGTCCTTTGCGTTGTTTCTAAGATTAGTCGATACATATGGTATGTGATGTCGTAGTCGACATTTGCTGAGGTTAAAAGGTACACAGACAATTTTTTTCACATTCTTCCATGTGCTATAGCCTGTAATCTCATATTTCTTTTTTCTACGGATTGTTAAACCATGTTATTCAAATCTTTCCAAATTATTTTAATGGAAGTCTCAAAATGAGATTGAGTTGTGTCTTTTTGTGGAAGTACAGTAGTGGCAACAATTTGTGGATTTCCACCCACACCTGTTTTGGAATAATTCTGTAACACTTGAACTGATTTCGAGAGCAATTAATGGATTTGCCAAAGTTTAAAATGGTTAGGTATTGTATAATCAGCCATGAAACAGCTTTACTGTGAGGTCTGACGCAGGTGTGAAAAACCGTGTGATAATAATGTGAAGATGCTTTTGTGCATATAGTGTACACTGGAACTCATTTTGTTCTTGAAGTGCCGTAACAGATACCCTCACATCCTCACTTTGAAACTGGCAAATGTACAGGTCTGTAATCATTACTTTCCAATGTTTTTAAGTCAAAGCCTTACAATAAACAGGTTGTAAACTTTGTTGAGTGGCACATGTTACAATACCACAATTTACTACGCTGCGATTGCTTCAGGGATATTTTAGGAGCTCTTTACTTGCCCTAGTCAAAATTTCAGGAAGTCATTGCAACAACTGAATGTATTATTTCTGAAACACTTTCAACCTGAACTTTGTAAGCTTCATAGCTTATAACAGTGAATGATCAATAAAACTTCTAATAATTATAATGAAATGTCAGCTAAATAGTTCAATAAAGTTAGTTGTCTTAATATATATTTTTCCAAACAAACAATCCAATCCTTCTAACCTTTTATTTAAATACTATTTGCATAATTTCAGAACAAAACTGTAATAGACATTGCCATGCAAACCAACCACATTTATTAATGAGATTTCCCTATATCGAATCAAAGAAAACTAATGTTTAGATGGCTTACCAACGAGAAAGGTAGTAGATTAAGAAAGGTTGTTAGTTTCAGTAGGTTCTGGAAAGATAAACATTCTTTCCAATAAATCCACATGTGTTACAGCTGGAATAGGCTGACAGAGAGAGTGGAAGAAGCTAAGTGGATATCTAAGGAAATAAAGAGGCATATGGATTCAAGGGATTTGAAGTGGCACTAACAAGTATCTGTGTGTCACTTGTGGCCTCTCTCAGAATTAAATTTAGTGCAGCAGAATGTATGATTTCAGATTGGAAGCCCGATGGAACCAGGTTAAGTCCCAAAGGTTGCTGTCAATGATACTAGCAGAGCTACTCTCATTGAGGTAGTTAAGTACCTGCTTAATGGTAAGCACAGCAAGAGAGGAGGAATGGGGTGCTGTGAAGAAGTTAGGATATACTGAGGGAAAACATTACTTCATCCAATTCCAATTGCAGAAGTACAAATTATGAAGGTTTGGCTACACTTACAACAAATCCACAAATATGAAGCATTTTGGCTAAACTCACTCATTGAAAGTCTTAAAGCTTATACAGCAAAGACAGTTTATTGCTTCAGGTTTAAATGAATTTGGCACATACCATATAAAGTAAAGAAACTTAAAACAGCAAGCTACTGTACGTTCAATAGAAAGAATCAATGGGTATCTTACAATCTTGTGGTCTTTCTAGTTTCATTTACAGAGAATCCTGATGATGACTTTTTGACTCATTGAGAAGCAGTATGTAGACTAAAGTTGTTTCGCTTAAGTAAACTGCACTACTGCAATGTTTGGTCCACAGCATTCATTAAAGTCCTTCAAATCTGTTTCTAAAACCAGACAGGCTGAATCACATTTTCACCAGATTTTCAATCTTTCATCTTAACAAAAAAGTCACTTCCCACCCATTCTCTATTTTCACTCCAATTTTTTTTTAAAGAATTGCCTTTGAGGACAAAGGTTGAGAAGCCTCAAGCCCTAAAATATTCAAAATACAAAATACTTCTTTATGTGAAGCAAATGATGTTACATGGCACATACACACAGGCATACTTGCATATGGTACATTCTGATATATTTAGGTTTTGAACATAAATATTAAGGTTTGTACTGTGTGCACTATTTCAAGTACTACTGTACGCAGTCTTTTATGGACAAGCTAGGAAAAAAAAAGGCAATCTGAATTTACAGAACTCTGTACAAAACAAACAAAACTTTTCTTTCACATCTTTTAAGAATAGAGCGAGTAACCTCAAAATACAGAAACATTGTTGCACTACATTTTTGATAGTGGAAGATTCAATATCTGAAGTGAACTTACATTATTTTAAATTCCCTCGGCGACGTGCAACAACCAAGGTTCGAAAAAAAGGCCTTTTATAAGCTGGGAGCAAACTGTGTGCCATTTTTGACAGACACAAAGCTCACAAACATTAATATGTTAGTATATAGCTATCTATCTAGCCATGTATATATATTTACATTTTCTTCTTTTTGTTAACTATGTTTTTTGTTTTGTTTTCTATAGGTTTCAGTATTTTGATAGCTAACACCCTAAAGGTTCATTGATATATATATAGATATGTATATATGTTTATGCATGCACAAATATCACATCTTTATTGCCCATATAAGTAGAGAGACCATTATTACACTATTCAGAATAATTTGACTTTCATTATGTAGATTATAGCTCCAATATTTTAGACTTTCTCACACTTTAAAAAGAAAATAGAATCACACACCATCAAAAATGAAGAAAAAACAACATGTGTTCCCCAAAACAAGGAAAATAAAAACAAAGACTTTTGTCAAAAGTTAGTTTTTCTCACCATCAGAGAGATGGCACTGCTAGGTATATGCAAACTGCAGCCTCAGTGACAGAGAGTAGAGATATGGTACCAATGTACAGTGCTGCTGCTGCCTCAAAAGACAAGCACAGTGTAGTATCACTAGCACAAAAGAGCAACCTTCATGAGCAATAATTTTGGTGACAGAATGTAAAAACTGCTACTAGGACAGATAAACATTGGCTCCATTGGAAGTAGTTGTTGTAGGAAAACCAGACCTCACTAGCTATGTAGATGTATAGAGACAGGCAAGTAATTGAGAGAAAACTAAATCTTACATTTCATTCACGTGGGAAGGGACACCCTTTTAACCTCACATCATACAATAGTTGAAGTTGGTCTTCTCAACAATATAATTCTCACGTTTTGTGCAGCTATAGCTTGTGTGCGATAAAAAAATATCCTACATTGATTAAAGGAAAGGAGGCAAAAACAAGAAATATGAAACAATTTAAGGGTGGCGTGTACAATGGGTGAGGGTCACAAACCTAGTACATTCTAAGCATTTCTTGGAAACAAACCCTTTTTTGTTTGATATATACTAAGCTATAAGTGTGACCATGACCATTGTGTATTAAGGAAAAGGTGATCAAATCATCATTAAGATCACTATTATTCATTCAAGGTGATAAAATGAGGTCAATAAGAACTTCAAGTAGTATTAACCAACTGCAATAAGATGATTACCCAAAAGACAGTAGTTACTGAGTTTGTTCACTGTCACTTTGTCAGCACACACATGGTAGCAAAAATATACCAGAAAGAACCACATAAAGGGATGATTAAAAAAAACAGACAAACTGAAGGAGCACAGCACAGGTTAGAGTTGCTGAATGAGAGCATAGAAGGCAAATGTAAAACTAAACAGTGGCAAAGTTTCACAAACCTCATGACAAGGGAACTTCATTTAGTATACCACAGAAAATAGCAAATGCAATATGATTTATTAGTCACCAAAGAGGGAACATAAATAATGGTAGGGAGCTAGGCATCTGATTACCTCTCTCCCTGTCCTCATGAGCCTGCTGTGGAAGGAGTTCAGTTGGTTCCATTCTTTTACAGAAGGCAGTCAAAGGGCTTCTGTAAAAAACTCAAAATACCCTGAATGATGTGTCTACCCATTTGAACCACTGACAATGGTTACATAGGGTATACCTTTCAAACTCAGGTGATTAAAGTGAGTTGTGTATAAATAAAGCTACAAAGAAAAATGGGCAGCTCATGAACGGTCAATTAACTGCTGATAAATAGTCAATGAACAGCCGACTCCACCATGAAAAAAAGGTCTGTTAAAATGCCAGGATCATCACCAACACTCCAAATTATATTCCAGCTGACAATGAAACCAATAACTAAACCTTTTTCAATATGTCATTTTAGGGTAAAACTTGATGTGGGATGCCAAGTGACATTGAATACAAGAAAAAGAGAAAAGATATAGCTTAAATACTTGTTTCAAAATGAAGTCCAAATTAATTAAAAAGTTAATCTCAGTGAAATCTTATAATTTTGATTTTATCACAGAATTATTTTCATAGCAATGTCTTTCACATTAAATGTGATTTAAGGGGGGTGCACCACTGATACTGTCAGTTCTATAAGACAGAACATTCTTCAAGAGAATACCTTGGACAAGGAACAAGATGGATTTTATTTAAGACAATGTGGCCCCTTGTAACAATGACTGGTATCCTACACAATGTAAGTTAATGCTGAGAATTACTTGTATCATATGTTGTTATCATCCATGCACAGTGTGGTATATGTGTCTGTCATGGGACTGAATTTTCAAAATGATTGCAACCCTCAGATATTGAACATCAGAGAAGGTCTCTGTTACTTTGCAGAAAACATTGTCATTAGACTGATCGGTAATGATTTGACCTCTTTTCATCCTGCAGATCATACACTGTCTTTGCCTCGGCCATTTTAGGGATGAATCTCAGAATCGTTAAGCTTATAGGAAGGGTAAAATAATATCTCAGGACTATCAGACTCATGACGCAATTAACGACTTTGATTGCTCTACAACCGTCAAAGTCACCCAGACTGTAAGGAAAATATTTTACAAAAGGTCTTCAAAATCTGATATTTCCTGAGAACTACTAGGAGGTCTGTTCTTCCTCCCAATGCTGGGCTGCTAAATTTGTTATCAAAGTAGCATTAAAATAGCAGCAACTTAGAACAAATGAAAATGTGGTTGTTAAGTTTTGTTAAAACATACACATATGTACAACACAACAACCCATTCAGACAGAGATGTGGTTATTTCATTGCACATTACAGCAAACTGACGAGATGACACAGCTTGAAAAAATGCACGCATACTCATAAGGTTATATTATTGCTTCATTGAATTAAAACAGTTATTACATCTCTATTTTTTCCTTTTTGTATCATTGATAAAAACAGCAAATTAATAGTGACACCCTAAAATGATAGTCAATTTGTAGCATATATAAAAAAAAAAATTGGTCACATGCAAGAAACAAAATTACTTGTCCTCCTTCTTAAGTACTGAACATAAATGGAACATTGACTGGTAGGGCCACCTGGCCAAAGAGAACTATGCAGCATTGGCTGATAGAGCCCCTTGACCAAAGAGAACCAGTCAACATCAACTGGAAAGTCCAACAGATCAAAAAGAACCAGGTAGGCCTCCTACCGTCATCTCATTCTTCATTTCACAATCCAAAACAAAACAGAAACTAGGTAAAATTCCAGAGAAACTAGGTAAAATTCCTTCAAACTTGAAAACTTGGCAACAAAATCTGGCATGGCATCTAACATACCACATGAAAGTCAGAGAGAAAACATCAAACAATGACACATAAGGAACTTCTATTATGTTTAGATGCTAGTGTCTGTTTAACTCGAGCACTGCCACTTTTCCTTCTAGCAGCAGAATTTTTTTGACGAGATTTACGTGGGTTGTTGTCTTTTATCTCTCTTTCTTCCTGACCCTGAGATGATGAGCCTTTATCTTTCTGGGATTCTAAATATGCTTTCTCATCTGCAACAAAAGCCATGGAAAATAAAGAAAAAAATATCAAGAACTGGTAGCAAAACAATCACTGCTTTACAGCACTTCTCTCAAAGCAACGTTACTTTTAACAAAAGAAAATCGTGAAGAACTGATGAGGATGTATTGAGTAAACATAAAGATTGTCAGACAACAGAATGTGTTCCACAATTTAACAACTACAATGGGCCAAATTTCTTTTGAAAATTTAGACAAATTTGAGCAGCAAATAAACAGTGTCTGGTAATATGTATGTCACTAATACAAAAGAACTACTGAACAACATGGAAATTGTAATACTCTTTAAAATGTGCATATCTCTAAATACTTTATCAAACAACAAGTTATTTCTGTTCATGTTTTCCCTGAAATTTATAAAGTCAAACTATGGAACACTGCAGGATTCATTCTTGCCTATAAATATGAAGCTTCCAGTTTGGATATTTGATTTTTCACATGCATTAAATCAATACTGAAGCATCNNAAAAAAAAAAAAAGATGCAAATAAACAATAACTGGATGAAATATAAATCAAATGATCATCAGGGAAATACCATGGAGTTATGTATATGAGTAGAGAGAGTTTAAAGGAACATAACCAAAGAGTATTATTATGTAAAAATGTGACCACAAAGTACTGACAAACTGTTTATTACGATCATCTACAATTTCATGTCAAATATCTCATCAATGAATTCCATTTCAATTAAGGATATTTATCTCTGATGATATTTGATTTATA
>VJOZ01014396.1:891-16504 GCA_009801055.1 Stichopus horrens | reverse complement strand
AAAGTAAATTCATCTGCATTATGACATTTGAACCTATCATAATGACCAATGTTTCTGCTAAACTGGTTACAATGCGAATGCAGTGAGTGGTATCAATGCCTCGGTGTTCAGAGTGAAAAAATAGGAATAAGAAACAATTGTCATTTGATTGGAACACTGGGCTTAAATCAATGACTTTGTGAGGATTTTGAAGGGTACAACCACATGACATTGCTTATTATTAGCATAATTAGTCAAGTTTCACATCCAGTGGCTATAACGACTGTCAGAATTTTTGAATTGGCTCTGAGCAATCAACATGGTACTAATGTGGAAGTGTCTGGTCATCAGGAAACTTTCAAAAACCACTCAATAATGTTCATTTGTCTGTGACACATGGTGATCCTCTTAGTTTGACCATTTGTCATCAGTATGTGAAGAAACCCCGACAGATTTTGAAAAAAAAAAATGAGTGAATGTCGTGAAACAACTTAATGTGCCACTTAAAATAAATGATGCCTGTCGTTTGATCTTAACAAAATTAATAGCATATAAATCACTCAGATCGTTAGAAGTATCCTCTATAATGTCAAGCCAAGTTTTGAGGTATTGATGTTTGAAACTTGCCATTAAACTTTGAAGAGGTGATAATGATTGATGAAAAGTGGGACATTCGTTGATTGTTCAACTCCAGAGAGCCCTGAGTATATAAAGGATTCAAAGACTCAACTGAGGCATACAGCAGGACAGTATGAGACTCAATAAACAGAGACTGAAATTTTTTAAAGTGGGAGAAACACCGATGCGAGCGTATTACCGTGTTGTGACATGACCGTGAAACTTCAAACCGCATGGTGTACCCAGTTGTTTGCGCTAAGGAATTTGAACCAAATCCCCTAAAAAGTTTTGGGAGGGATTTTCAAAATCAAGGACAGAGTTGCAAATTGTAAAGATTCTTTTGCAATTTATTGTGTGTATTTACAATTGTAGCTACAACACCTCAGCTGTGGAAAAGTGTGTGGGATATTCCTGCCCAAGATTTATCTTTTTGCAGGATTCAGAAGACAAATGTGGGATTTGCTTAATCCTGTGCCTTATCGCAAACTCTTGGTGTCCCCTCATTCGTAGTTAGCTGAGAGAGAAAGTTGTGAGGATATTTCAACCATTTTACAAAAAAAAATTTTTGTGTTCAGCCTCTTTTAATTATTTAACCAAATTTGTTGACGGTTTGTACATGAATTGTCATCGTGCATCAGTGACACGTATGTTTTAGGTATAATGTTAGACTGATCACAATACAGTGAAAATCTAAGGAGGCACTCAAGCTATTTCACCATGATTACAGGCTGATTGTGACCCTTGTGAGCCAGAAAACTAGGAAATATACCTTGCTTTTATGGGTAGGGACTTTATGGGTAAGGGGGTTGCATTAAAGGTAGTTTGTTGATTATATTGTCATTAATGAAGTTGACAAAAACTTTTAAGAAAAATTTGTGTTGTATCATTTTTGTATGAGGTTGTTTTTGACAAAGGAGAATATTACCTGCATGTTACAGAACAGCATATTTGAGACATATCCATCACCTCCTCAAATCTAGTGTGTTTTTGCATTTTCTTGCTATAAGCCTTATTTTGGGGGCCAAAATGGTTTCTTCACCAGGTAAATGTTTTCATTAAATTTTCACACCCTTTTGGTGTATGTGCGTGTGTGTTGCTTGTTATCACAACATCTCAAGAAGGGAAAGTCGGACAGTTCTCAAGTGTGGTACATAGATGCCCCATATTAAGAGGAAGAACGCTTTTGTTTTTGGTGGAGGTCAAATGTTATCTGAGGTCACCAGAGATCAAACACTGAAGATCTTGTTAACACAATATCTCAAATTGGGAATCATGGATACTTCTCATACTTAGTATTTGTGTTAGTTGTATTGAGAGGAAGAAGCCTATTGTTCTTGGTGGAGGTGAAAGGTCATCTGAGGTCAGCAGAAGTCAAACACTGAAAATCTTCTTGAAAAAAAATCTCAGGTTAAAAATCATGAAAATGTTTCATTCTTAGCATGACAATGCAGACATCAAGTAAAAGAACCTGTATTATTATTGGTAGAGTTCAAAGGTCACCAGAGGTCAAACATTGAAAACAATGTTTACACAGTATCACAAGATAGGAATCATGGAAACTTGAGGATACTTTGCAAGTTAATGCATTACATCAAGTAGAAAAATGCTGCTGTTTTTGGCAGTGGTCAAAGGTCATTGGGGTCAATAGGGGTCAGTGTAAACACAATATCTCAGTGAAGGTTAGCTTGAACAGATTTCCGATTTGACATGTACACTTCTAAGATCAAATAGTCTGTTGTTTTTGGTAGGGGTCCAATGTCACTCTGGGTCAAATGTGGTCAAGTAGTTTAAATTTTTCGAATGTGATATCTCAAGAAGGGAAGCATGGATAGATCTGATATGTAGTTTGAAGCTGTGCCTTATTTAGCAAAAGTAGCCTTCTACTATTTTTTGCTGAGGCCAATTGTCATTTGGGGTTCACTGGGGTCAAGTTGTGAAAAACTTGTTGGCATTAACCGAAGTTTGGACAGATCTCATATTTGATTTTCATATGTACCTTATGGGTTGCAAGAGGCCTTTGAATTTTTTAGATGTCAGAAGTCATTTGGGGTCAACATATCCTCACGATATGTAATATGACAGATTCAAATTGCTTACAATTAAATCATCAAAACCATAATGCTGTTGGTCTTTCTTGTTTCTTGAGGTTATAGTAACCCTCTTCAGACTGAAATCTCTTTTTCCTGCATTTTACAGTTCAAACCTCCCCAAACCATCCAAGTCTCCTGGTCTCAAGCTCTTCAGCCCATCTGCCAAGCGGAAGGATCGAACATTCAGTTTCAAACCAAAGAGTGCCCCCAGGTTTGTTGCCAGAAGTGGCTCACCACAGAAGACCTTGCAGGGGTATGTTGTTTTCGGTCTTATTTTTTGATCATTTAACTTTCTGTTTTAAATGTTTTATTGAGATTCCTGTGATGCTAATGTCAATTTGAAGGTAGAGAATATGGCAATTTTTTTTTTTGGGGGGGTATTGTTTGTTATTTTTTATTAATTTCATTTTGTGGTTGTCTGTTTTATGATATTGTATTTGAGATGATTTCCAAGATCAATACCAAGAGTCAATACTGTAGTCGTAAGTCATTCCCGCAAGGTTGAATTTGTAATAACGTTGTCTCTTGTTATCCAGTCGAATTTCATATGGATAGTGAATGGCCTGCCCTTGTTTCAGAAACGGCGGTGATTGTTCTACAAATTAGGGAAGCCAGTGTTTAGTACTCTAACCCCTCTATAAGATGGAAACTGCAAGTGACTGTTCTTGCTGTACAATAAATATTTTGAGTGACAACTCACAGTATATCAATTTCATGTCAATGTTCACTTTTCCTTTTGAGATTTCTGTTGTTAGAATATTTTTTACTGAATTTATTTTGCCAACATTTTTAAAGAATCTGCAGATTGTCAATGAGTCATTAAAAAGTTGTAAGCCCCACTCAGGAGGTTATATTTCTTTACAAATAAGTATTGTGAAGAGGGTGTGTTAAACAACTGGCATTTGACATTAAATTACCTATGTCACAAGGACAGTCAAATGTAAAATTCCTCCCTCAATGGAGGGGGGTACAATAAATTTACTTTATCGCCACCTCACTTATCAGAGGTTTGGAATAAGTAATTTTGCTTCATCTTTGTGATCATTGTCTTTAGACATTTATCAGCAAAGAGAAAATTAGACTTTGATTATGTAAGAGAATCTGAGAATGACGTGTGATGTCAATTTTGATGGCCTAAGTGTATTCTTTAGAAGGTATTATTAAGGATATAACCAAGCAGAAATAAAATCAATTAACTAACAATTATGAAAAAAAATAGATAAAATAAAAAGTGAAAGAATCAAGATAATAAAGTACTTGTTTACCCCTTGTTTTCTGTTTTGGTGAAATTTGTGTTCAGTTAAACTCACCATTTCATTTTCAGCGGTGTGTGTCGTGAGGTGAGGTGACATGATGGGAAATTCTAAAGTACCATCCATGTAAAGGGAAACTTGCGAGAAAAATTCATTAGCCAAAAAATGTGGCAAAATCTTTGAGAGGTAGTTAAGCACATACGTTACCCAAGATTTATTCAAAAACAGAGGGTACATGGTCAATTGGTAATCCTACATGTAATGTTGTTGTTTTACCTTTTATAACATTTTGCAAATTTTAGCAATTCTGACATTTTTACTTTTTTGCAGGTTTTCAAACCTTGGAAACACCTGTTACATGAATGCTATTCTCCAGTCTCTCTACGGGTTAGAGGCACTGAGGCACGAATTAGTTCATTCAGAATTGTCAGAAAACTTCCCTCCGGATTCTCTCTCCTTGTAAGCATCGCTTTGGTTGTCTCACAATCTCGTGTTGTTGTTTTTTGTCTTTTTTTTTTCTCTTGTTGGAAAATTTTCCTCTCTGTCGACCCTTACGTTTATTGCTCTGTGTCTCCAAGCAAATGTGAATAAATTATTGTAGCAAAATTGAAGCAAAATGTAGCAAAACACTGCACACCGTATCGTCTAGTAATAATTGTTAAACGTTTCTCTCTGTCAAAAACAAACTTTCCTCTGACAAAAATTGTTTCACTTTGATGTTGGAAATGAGATTCTCCACGGAGTCACGGTTGGGGTCCTTCTTCCTGAAGAAGGTATCTCTTTCAAGGAGTTGATCCTTCATGCTGTCTTTCTTTTTCTTCTTTCACTTATGTCTGCAGTGCTATGAAGATCCTGTTCATTGCCAAGCTTCAGAACAAACCAAGGGAAGTGATAAGCAAACTGCTGCTGAGAGTCAAAGATGCCATCTCAAAGTCGGCCACCAGGTTTTCAGGATACCTCCAGCATGTATGTACAGACTTTTTGTTTATTTTGTTCTTTTTTTTATGTCACTGGCTCTCAAATATTTAATTTGCAAAAGTCCACTGGCCCCCAGCCTATGCTTAGTGAGAGGACACTTACATTTAAGGTTTGATATGCAGATATATGAGCTCGTATGTCACAATTGGGAAAATGAGTCACAAAATTGTACACCACGAGAATGTGTTCTGTGATATGCAGACTTGAACATGCTCTTCGAAACAGTGCTAAAGTTTTGTTTGATGCTGCCTTGGGATTCCTTTGGTTCATCTTTCCTGGTCTGCTCTGTATATTGGCATCTTATTATCAGGTATGCATTGACATGAATTATGACTCTCATGTTTCACTTTCCTTTTTCAAAAGGTTTCAAGTAGTGTCAGGTCTACTCAAAAATCATTATTAAAATGTCCCTTTTGTTCTTCTTTAGTCAAATTTCTCTCTTGGTAGTGTGACTATCGTTATCGTATCTCCTCTGTGTTGTAGGATAGACACATTTACCCTCCACAACATATTATGGATTGATTGGGTAGCCCTTGAAATCTGGACCTAGGTCTCTGGTGCACTTTGTGGAAGCATTTGACAGGCAGTCTCTGCAATGCAGCTATTGCGACTGTTTTTTGATTGAATGAAGTTTCCGTCAGTCACAGAATTCTGGTTTGTGAGATGATACCAGTGATGATCATGCATTGCCAAACTTTGTTCACAATCAATAGAAGTATGTTGTTAGAATCACTGTAGGCAAGGTTTGTTGTTTGTATGTAGATAAGTTGTTTGTGGTTCCTAAATGATAAGTTCTTCAGGTCTGCCAGCCTTCCCAGCTGGTGTTGGTATGTACGGTTTACCATTTTCTTTTTTTTCAACTCACATACAGGAACACCCGTGAAAAGTTAAGAGATTTGTCCCACCTAAGATCCAAGCTCTGTATATTTATGAGTCTTTCTTAACATCTAATGATTGGCTTAAAAGAGCATGAATTTTTATAGCCTCAGGGAAAGAAGTATTTAGTGCTTCTGAGTTAAATTGATTACATGGGCATACACAAATTTGAAAAGTCTACAATCTGTGCACAGATATGAGTCGGAATCCAAGCGTTATTTGGCAGATATTGGTATTATGAGTTCTGTCTGAGCTGATTCAAGAATGGCACCCATCGGTTGTGTAGGTTACAGGTCTGGAATCAACAGTGTGAAAAGTTTGTTAGTATACTCATACTTTGCTTTGGAAATGTCTCAAGACCATCAGTTGAGGAACTGTTTATATATATTGAGACATTGTCATGGTAATCACCCTATTTCTCTTTACCATTTCGGATTCTTAAGGATGCCCAGGAGTTCCTTTGTCAGTGCCTGGACCAACTGAAGGAAGATACCCAGAGACTGAACAGGTTACTCTCTGAGGGGATGGGCAGACAGTCCTTACCCAACCACCTGAGGCTGTCGTCACCGACGGCAGAGAACGTTGAATTCACAGTCGTACACACCATCAGGTGTTTGGAGTGTGGAGAATCGGTCACCAAGGAGGAACTGTTTCACGATCTTTCTTTGGACATGCCCAAACAAAGGTAACTGCTTGATAATTTGGGGGTTCGTTAAACACTTTCATTAAATCAATTTGACCTTTGTGATGTGATTGTCATGTGATTTGATCTGTTTTAAGTATCCTTAAGGTCAACTCATGCTGATTATTAATTTTTTTTCTTTTCATTTTTGCAGTGATATCTATCCATCCACCATCCAAGTAGCGCTCGATCAGTTCTTTGAGTTCGAGGACATCAATTACACCTGTGAGAAGTGCAAAGGCAAAGAAGCAAGACTGTCTCACAAATTCTCAAAACTGTCCAGGTTTGTTCCCCTTTGTCTGAGATTTGTAGTCCTCTGGAAACGTTACAACTCTGGAGCACATGTAGTCACAATTGAACAATAGCTCGATTTCACCGCAGTTTCCCAACCGGGCATTCATGTATTTCAATATAGGTCATATGCATTAAGTCAAGAAACACAACATGATGTGTACGATCCAAGCGTAACACCAAGCAGGATATTCTTCTGCATGATTTTACGATGGATGCAGCAGATCACTATGCTAAGATGAAGGTGGGTTTGCCATAGACAACTGAGAGGGTTCGTCTAGTTGAGAGCTTCCCAGAATAAAACAAAAGATAAGTAGATACCACAGAAGAAAATGAAAGCAAAAAAAGGAAAGAAAACACAAACCACAATGCACACACTAAGGGAAACTTTTATGCTGACTTGTTGCTTCAATATCGTGACCATTTATTCCTGCTGGAGGCATGGTGAAAAACATGTTTTGACTACTTCAGTGGGGTTTTTGTTTCAACTTGTCAGTGCATCAGGTTATTTGCTGATTTTCTACTTTTAGGTACATCATCCTGAATTTGAAGAGGTATGCCTACAATTTTGACTCAAGCCAAAACTCAAAGGTGCGGAAAGATATTCAAATTCCCCGATATCTGACCCTCAGCAGGCACTGCGTCAGCAAAGTACAGAAGCCTTGGTGAGTCATGCAGGACAGTCTGATTTTAAAAACCTTTTGTAGAAATAATTTTTGAAGAGTCAGTTCCTGCTTTCTGTTCAGTGATGGGTAAATAGCAGCCAGTTTGACATGAATGATGCAGTTTTTCCATGAGTTTATCATTCAAGATGAGCACACGGCATGATGAAAGATATACATGATAATCTCAAGGTGACACCTTTGTGCAAAGCACCTTGATGCCTGATCAAGTGGGAATTGTAAATGCACATGCTCTGTGGCAAACAAATGCTTGTTACATTTTTTATGTCATAACAAAAACAATAACTTGGCAGAAGCTGCCTCTACATATTTCTTCCCACCACCTCATTGGATGATAAATGCTGTCTCAAACTTACCCTTATCACAGCATAACTCCCATTGCACACTCAAGCTGAAATCTGAAGAGTTTACCCTCTCTCAGTTTGAAGCACAATGAACTTAATGAAGAATCTTCAATTTCATCGCTTTGTGGAATCTAGCTTCAGGAAAGTGGTGTTAACTTTTTGTCTCTTTTGATCTTCCTTTTTCAGTAACGGTGAAGCTACCCCCACAGATGAAAGTGCAATGGTTCTTATGTCATCCCCAAGAAGGAAACTTTCTTTTGACAGTGTGTAAGTATACTGCATATGCCTCAGTCAAATTGAAAGAAACCAAGGGCCATTTTGACAAGGCCCTCATAGTTAGCATAAGTTGAAACTACATAAAGGTTGACATTATCAGGTACACCAGATCCCACCCCTTGTGACCCTCATATTTAGCCAGCATATGGCTGACTGGTACAAGGACTCATCACCCCGGAGAGCTTTAATTGTCCCAACCAAGTGCAGAAGGTGCATATTAATGTTGAACGTTAATGTTGAATGTTAAAATTCTTGTCGCTGATGTTTCTTTTGCAAGCGACTTAAGTTGTTTCAATGTCACCACAAAATTCAATAACGATCATGATCGCTGCCTCACAATTTACGAAAATGCAACTCACTGAGCCTTTTGAAAATAACAGTTGAAGACACATCTCTCTCAGATCACTTTTCAAGCATCTATAATATATATAATCTATATCTATAATCAATTATCAATTTACTGTTTTTGATTATTACTAACATCTTATCTTGTGTGTCACACAGAGATGGTGGAAGAGAAGGAGATGGTAAATGCATCAAGAGGCAGAGGTTGGATATGAATCAGGGAGGAAAAAGCACAGACCAGAGGAACGACCAAGTTTTCCTCATCTCTGACGTGGAATCAGGGGAAGAGGTATCTTATTTTTGCTGGATTTAGAAAGCTTTGACGATAGATGTATATTAGAAAGTGGGAGATAAGACAGGCTTGTTTTTTTTCAGGCTTCTAGGCAATCTTGGAAAAAGTCTGTGAAAATTTGTCTGTTTTAGCTACCATGCCTTCAAAATGCAGGAAGGCTCACAGATTGTGTGGATTTTTAAACCAAAGTGTTGAAAATTGCAACAGTTCATGAAAGTACTACTAATGTATCATGCATTTATATCAGAAGTGTAGCTGCTTTGGACATAAATGAACAGAGTACATTTTGTCTAATTTGCATATGCCATGTGACTCATTTTGCATATGGCATGTGAGTAACTTGCAAATAAGACTTTGCACAAGTTTCCACCTCCAAATGTCAAAATGCCAGTACAGTAGGTCATTGGGTGCATGATCCAAATCAAAATGAATTTCTGAAATGGTTTTTGAGATAGATTTGAAAATGATTCGGTCAACGCAATGTTAGAATATAGGCTGGCTCGACATTCAGTAATGTTTAATGTTGATGTTGATTGTTGCAGTGGTCTTCATTGCTTTTTTTTGTTGGCTGGCCTGACCCAAGTGAAGCTGTTACCCCCTGAAGTAGCAAATCCCCCTAAAAATAAATCCCACCCTCTACGAAAGCTCCACTTGGACAGAAAATCTTGATAGTAGGCCACCGTCATTTCAGATGGAACAGGAAATCATCTCTAAGTGGCACCGTTTTCCATCATTTGGTATCTCAATCCTCAAATATTTCTGGTTCCACATGAAACATGCAGCCTCCCCCTCTCCTGAAAATCTGTGGAGAGCACTGCATCTGATATGAAGGCAATAAAGGGCAACCTGGAGTTTCACCTTCTTTACACAGCAGACGACATCAGACAAAGACTTGGAAGCAATGACAGAGGAGGAACAGCTTGCATATGTCCTGAAATTGAGCCAATCTGAAGTCAAGAAGAAAAGGAGCAATAATCAATCAGCAGAGTCCATGACCAGTCCTTGTCTGGCAGCTCAGAGTGACATGTTGGAAAACTCAAACTCTAGTTTGATTGAAACTGATAGGACAGATCAATCGCACAAAAATAAGAGTATTGAAAGCACTCAAGCCGTTCCCGACAGCAGCAGTGCAGTATGCGATGAGAACGGCTCAAATCAGCCCCCTGAATCATTATGGACACCCGTCAAAGTTTCTACAGGGTCCCAGTCAGATGCAAATGGACCTCAGGAGGCAGCAACTATCAATGATCTAGGTTCTAACAGTCCTGAGTTTGACAAGGACGTTTCACAGGTAGAAGGAGCGTTAGAAGCTGTGGGTGAGATTCCTGTGAAAGAAGAAGAGGATATCTCCAGAAAGGAGGCTTCAAAGATGAGTCGAGAGCAGCTGCAAGCCCAAGAAGAGGAGGAACTCAGGAAAGCTACAGAACTTAGTTTACTTGGTAACATGGATATATTTTATTTCCTTTATGATTTCCCATATAGTCTGATTTCCAGAAAGCAGAGAGGTGTTTGCTGTCAAGTTTGCCTGCAGTAGGTCTGCCTTGTTGCTGGTCTGCAGTGGGTGCAGGAGTGCATGAGTGTAGATTGTCCTTGATTGTCAGTATCATTGATCCCCATGTGTGTGGGTTTCCATGATGGTATATCTGTATCAGTGTTGGTATGCATGGGTGTAGGTTTGAGTGAGTGTAGATCTGCATGGGTTCATATATGCATAAGTGCAGGTCTGCAGGATTGCTGGTCTTGGTGGGTGAAGGTCTGTGTGAGTATTGGACTGCATGGATGTAAGTCTGCACGAGTATGGGCATGTCTGATTGTCAATCTGCCGAGTTTGGTGTAGTTCGAAGAAGTGTATGTGATGCTGATCGTGTGCATTTGACTTGTCTTTTTGTCCTAGACAAGTTTCTGCCAAAAGGAGGTTAAAAGGTAAGTAAATACAGGGTTAACAGGGGGNNNGGGGGGGGGGAGAGGGGTGCAAATGGAGACTTTGTCCTCCTTATAAAATGAACAGGAGGAAACGTCTCCTTCATTAAATCAACCTGTTTGTTGTGATTTGGCCTTAACTCCAAGGTTTTGATCCTAGCATCAGATCTTAACTGCAGTAAATAAAATGCAGTTTGTGGTGAAAACAAATAATTTTTTAGTTACTCGAACATGTGAGGTATACTGACGTGTCAAGAACGACAAGGTTCAATGTTACTAAAGAAGGGGGGGCAACAGTATAAAGGCATTGAATATTTGGTGACCCCCCTGTACTGGATTGTTACCCATTCCACAGTTTTCAACATTACCTATAGCTGTAGTAGACACACACCAGTATCTTTCATTGCATGTGCATTCTGTTGCTTCCTCCTGATAATTACTGATTTCCCCAATAGCCCTATAGTTTCTGACCTTTGGGCAGTTGCTACCAGTGAAAATCAATTTAGAGCAAATTTTTTTTTTTATGTATTTTGTAATAAGTGACTTGATGTCAGCAAGAATCATATTGTGAATAGCCATTGAAAGGTATTATATTGGGAAGAAGAAATAGTTGAACTGTAGATGTTGCACACTAATACTTTTCTGTGTGGAGTAGTCTCTCACGGCATTATCTTGGTAGGTTTCTTTACCTCTTTTAAGGGTTAATGGAAGTCACAGCTTGAAAAACTGCATTCACATGATATCCAAAGATGTTCGTGGTTGGTCTCTTCATCCCATTTCCTAGTAAAAACCCATAAATTCTTGCAATCCTCTCCTCTTGTGGAGAGCATTTCTATCAATTTTGAAAGAGGAAATATGTTTTCTGTTCTATTTCTTCCCCATGTTTGCTATAAATCATTGCTATGTTTGTTGTCTTTGCCCACAGACCAAAAAGATGCAAGTCTAAGAGAAGAAGAAGAAATAAGAAAAGCTCAGGAATTAAGTTTACAAGGTAAAACAGGATTTTATCGGAAAGAATATATCAGAATTGTTGTTCAAATGTGATCACTCAACCAAAAAAAGAAAAAAGGAAGCAATGGTTAAGGGCATTTGACTATGTGAAGTCTCTGAAACTGAAAATTGGCAGGAATTCTTCCTTTTCTTCTGATTCAGCATTTCTTTCCCTGAGTCATTCTCTTCATATGTTGCCACATTGAAAGGAAAAGTCTCAAAATAATAAATCAGTTGATCTGTCTGGGTGGCAACTACATCCTGGGCTGTCCACATATATGCCATAATTTCAGATATGCTGATATTTTGTCATTTCCTCCCTGTCATCTTCAAGTTCATCTTTTCAGTCCACGTTTTCTCTCGGAAACTGCTTTGCCGCACCTTTCCATAGAATCAGCACAGCCTAGACCAGTAGTTTCCAATTTTTTGGACCACTGACCCCCTAGTTTGAAAGTGCTGTCCCTTGGTACCCCTTGGCCACCATACAAAAATTGAAGAACAAACTCATAATCTATAAATTACCTTAAAATTTATTCCTCCTTCCCCACATGTGATTATTACATAGCACTATTTGTTTAAATAGTCTTGGAGATTTCCAAGGTAAGCTCTGTGGTGTTGCTTGTTGCAAATGTAGGCTTATTGATTGTATAGTAGAGTTGTCATTTAATCATTTTCTTTTTCTTTGTAGAATTTGAGAGACATTCCCCACCACTTTTGGGCAACCAGATGGAAGATGAGAGTCCCAACCGACCTTTGTACACCAGAGAGGAATGGAAGATGCTAGAGCAAAACTCAAAGGTAGTCACACTCTGTCACAGAAGTGACACAGTAGCTGCAACATGTCATTTCTATATACTGTACTCAGACTACCCTTTAACTCTTGTGACTGTCACTATGGTAACAGTCTGTGGTAACTGCAGCATGGTGAGACAGGTGAAGATCAATGCCAGTATTGGAAGTACACTTCTCAGTTATTCTGATGACCATAATTTCCCCAACCGTACATCCTCCAGCTCTAATCTGTTGCCGTGGTAACAGTTGCATGGTGATAATCTTCATGTAGACTTCATTGGCAGGAATATCTTGGTCTTCACAATGACCTCAAGGGAAGTTTTGTATCCTGCAGTGCTTAGTATTTTGAAGGATGCAAAATGCTGAAATATGTCACCTCTAGTGAACTTTGCAAACATATACTTCCTGCTTCTCTTCCAATAATGTCTACTCAACGTGACATACAATTGCAGTATGTAGTCACGGTCAGTGTCTACTGTCTAGTATATAAACATATACAGGATGAGGGTGTGTCAATTTTTTGTTAGGAGACCAAGAGGAAGTTTTACATGATACAGGTTTAGACTTACGTTAAAAAGGAACACTTTATTACTCTGCATAGAACAGAAACTTATAACCCCATTGAGGAAATTTAGGTATTTGTACAGATAACTATAAAAACAGTGTGTGGAATCAAAAACACAGTAAGAATAACAAAGTAAGAGACATAAAACATGAAAACTTCATAAATTAGAAGAAATAGAAAAGGAAGTAATAAGGTATTGGTAGAAATGTACTGAGACTGTTAAAATGTCTTCATTAGTGATGAGACTGTCACTGAAGGCCTTCATTTGCAGTAGATAAAATAGTTTCAGCGCGGATCAGGGGCAATCACAGGGAAGTGTAAGAGTTGACCTTGACACGATAACTGTTGTAAGAGCCAAGATGAAATGAAGCGACTTCTGAAGAGTTTGCCATCCTTAAATGGAATGGATGTCAGTCTAGTTTCATGTGGGATTTTAGATAGCAGATGGACCCCAACAAGGACTGCCCAGTCTTCACATGCACATTATAGTTTTCAGTGGAATTGGAGATCTGGCAGTAAATGTAAAGTGGGACGTAGCTGTCGGGTTGTCTTGTTGCAGATGAATGCTTAAAGAGGTGAAGTTATGCTTTCACAGAATATGCAACAAAATTTTATTTTGCATAATATATACATTCATCATGATTCATTAAGTCTGCTGTTTATATACACAATTGTCATGAATATTAGCAAAGTCTTTAAGTTACTTAGGTAGTTAAGCATAACTCTGAAGGAATGTCAAATAAGAAATAAACTTTTAGAAAGTCTGAACAAGCATCGCTCACAAATACAATGAAGGGTTTTAGTTTAAAGTTTGGTCTGACAGGAACAGAATTAAAAAATGGTAAAGTTTGAAAACTTTACTCATACCTTTTGATATCAGTGGTATCCTCTTTGGGGAATTGAAATGGTTTACATCTTACTGAGCATCTTGTGATCAGCATCTTTAAATTTACTTTTCTTGTACTTTCAAATTTTGCAAAAACCAGGAAGGAGACATGCCCAACTCTTACCAATTGGTATCCGTGGTGAGTCACATAGGCAACTCGTTGACGATGGGCCACTACGTCAGCGACGTCTTCAACAGCAAGTCCAAATCGTGGCTCAGTTACGATGATTCAAATGTCACCGTCATCTCAGGGGCTCAAGTCCGTCATGACAGGAGAAAAACAGGATACATTTTCTTTTACGAAAGGGTGTGACCTTTGGACCTTACGGGATGGCAGACGGGAAAAAAAATGTGTGTGATGAAATGTTTCGTACCTCTTTGGAGTTATGATATTGGATCATGTGCCTTCTCGATGGTAGGGTGATGAAGTGCTGTCATGTGATGCGTTCTACAGCTTGAAGCTGCTCTTTACTTCTTTGTCAGAATGTTGCATCATGTTGTTTCATAGTATGTATTCCTTGGCTGTCTGTGTGTGTACATGGGGCTTATATCTCACTGTGGGAATGCATTTGTAATCCTTGCAATGTTTCTATCAGTGAAGCATTTCGTTATCGTCACAGTGTGACATTCCAGTGTTCTTCCACAGCATCGAAACAAAACCGCATAACAGTGTATTGTCCTGTTGGTGTCATAATGCAGTTCTCAATGTTTCAAGGCTTGGTTTTGTCACAGTACAGTACTTAACTGACATCAATTCAGTGTCTTTTGATTGAATTGTCACTGTTTAAAATGCAATGTCATTTCAGCCATATGCTGCTTTTTCAGTGAGGGGGCTCGATTTTACCACAAGCGGAAAATTTTGCCCGAAAATTATGACCAAAAAATCAAAACGCATTATATATGTTGCTAACATAGTCCAACTATCATAGGCTGAACGGAAAATTCCGGATCTTGTGGGAGGGGTCATCCGAATTCTCTGAACTCCCCTGGATATGGGCCTGCATTCTGTCATAATGCAGTGTTCTCAACAGATTTTCAGGAGAGGGGTGGAGGCAGAGGGCCAGAAATTTTGGTAATTAAGGTAACTAAATGGTGCAAAATGTGCCACCTAGAGACGATTGCTTGCTCCGTTTGAAGCAGCAACAGGATTTTGTCAACGTTTTGCAAAGAGCAAATGATCAGCTATTTTGAGAGCGGGATATTTTTTAGCTGGTGCGGTCACTATTTCAGGTAGTGACAATTCTGCATTGGAGCAGACCAGCCCCCTCTAAAACCCACCTAGAAAACACTGCGTACATGCGATAGTTAATTCTCTGCCACAGTGTGACTGTTTTCCAGTCCACTGTTGCAAAGCAGTTGTCTTGTACTGTCGTAATGCAGCTCTACGTTTTTCTGGGTGGCAGTTATCTTTCTGGTAGCCCTAGTTAAAGTACAGTTTATTCTTATTCATCGTCCAGTGACTAGATTTGTGATCGTTCAGTGTCCATTTGATGTCTGGTTCACTCTCTGTGAGGTAACTGAAAGGTGTAATAACCTTACCTTGGCTGTCACACCAGCCCATAAAGGAATGGTTCTCTTGCATGATTAATAATTGCTCACCAAATCCATAGTTTCATTTTCTAAGGGTTTCTCATATCTAGAGACATGTATATCTTACCTGACGTACCTGACAAGGTTATGGCCAGACACATTAGGAAAGGCTAGGGGATACAACCCAACGGTTTTGTCAAAATGAATAATATCATGTTATGGA
>VJOZ01014394.1:0-10833 GCA_009801055.1 Stichopus horrens | reverse complement strand
TTTCAAGGACATTTCAGAACTTTACACGCCTGGAGGACTTTATTCTGCAAGCATGTATTTCCTCCTTCAAAAAATATCCCTATCACTTACCAATGTAAAACTCAATAATTAAGTAATTGAGAGGAAAAAAATACAGGCTTAACAATAGAACTATTGACACTGTGCAACACTCCACATCATATTTTGCACTTTTCTCAAACTTTGGAAAGTCATATCTCCAAAATGGTGAAAGATACAGTACAAACAAAATCCCTGACATATTTCCACTCAGGGTTTTACTTTGCAACTTCTGAATGAAGGTTGTGCTTTTCTAAAAAAAATGTCACACAACCTTTAATTCAGTCAACTTTTTATCTTGTTGTAGAATTTCTGTCAGGTTAATTGGAAATCGATGACAAACATTGTCAATATCGTTCACTACCCAGAGGTGCGATGTCAGCAATATCACTCACAGATTTTTGGAGAGTTTTTGATCATCTTTAAAGCATCTGCCTTTATGTGGGAGCTATGTTGCAAACTTTTAATGAATTGACACTCGAACTCTCCTTAGGGTCAATGTAAGACATTTCACAGGCCGATCTGGATCCCTACCAACTACAGGGACCCATATAATATTGTAACTCTGTGCTGAGGCTTGGACCAGGACGGCAATCCAACTACAAATTGTTCATACAGTAGTTGACCCTAAATGGCACATACTGTATCTAAGTTACTTTGATCAAGTAATAGATCTCCAATAGCTCTCAGTCTACGCATTACCAACGTCATATTCAAATAGCACATTTCACTCGTTGCCTGATTCAACAGACGATGACTTCTATGAACCTGAACATTAAATGCAAGTCATCAACCTACAACAAAATCCTGCGGACAATTTCTTTGGACATACTTCCACATTTTGCAGGCAGCTTTCTGCGTACATGTAAGGAACTTGTACACATTAGTCATGGAATAAGACCAGGCGAGCATCAACAACAAAGACAGAAAATTTGGTATACGTATGAAAGTGCCAGCATGACACATACATGAAAGCAAGTTTTGATGTATGCAAATAATAAACTCCAAACAAAACAGCTGCTGTCCTGCATCCTTAGGACAGCATGCAATATAATCCCTCTTGCCTACAATAAGTACATGAATTGGTTTGAAATACCCTTAAAAACTGTAAAATTATTAGTTCCACTGACAGATAAGTACTTGGGCAGAAAGATCTGCAGTTATACTGTAACTTGACAACTGTTTACTGTTCAGTCTGACTGAGACCATGAAGAAAATACAACAACTGGTATGCTCTATCTTTCTGGTTAATTTGTTATTGTTAAAGGTGCAATTACTGATCACACAAAGGAATCTACTGTATATTATACTAAGCCTGCAGTACATCAGGCTGGAATGAGTATGACCAGTATCATTGGAAGGCCAAGGACTACATATAGTGCAACAGTCATGAATACCGACGCAGTATGTTCCACCAACTTACATGAAAGCCTTGACCTACAAAAGAACAGACTGAAGTTTTCCTCCTTAGCAAAATAAATTACATAGTATTATCTACCTTACAAAAGTGCAACCCACCCCCTGTCACACACACACCACATAGATTTACTAACCAAAGGCAGCTGCTTGGAGAACAAAATATTTGTCTTGATATTTCTTATAGTTAACATATATTTTACATATTTATTACATTTCATATTTGTCCTATCATTTAACTAAATGCTAATAATATGAAGTGTGTGCCTCTTGATTAAGCGTCCAAAGCTCCATTGTCTACAGTGCATAACACCATGTGAACCTGAAAGGCTATGCACAGTCCATGGGTCAAATGGCCGTAGAAGTGTCAGTTATGATGGGCATAAAATTCACCCCAGTTCTAACAGTAGCCTACCTTTACATAGAACCAAATGTTATCACAAAATGGTGCATACCATAGCTACAGTAACTCCATGGCCCTACTAACAAATGTTAGACCTGATGCTTGGTGTTCGGTTTATCAAGTACCTCTGACCCTATGACAGGTCAGGATCAAGGGACGACCAAACTTTTTGCTATGGATGCCATATGAAATGCAAATCAGAAACAATGTTATTTCACAACTGATGCACATTTATTAATTACTACATCTATTGTGTTTAAAAGCTTAATTGATACCATGCCTGAGATCTGAATACAAGTTCGTCAGTGTTACTTGTAAACAATCATACTGTATAGATCTAATAATGGTGGTTTCTTATCCTCATGATCAAAACTCAGTTCTTGAGGAACGTGGTTGCACTTACAGTCACTGTACAATCAAGTGAACTTCCTTGATAAGGCTACAGTAGTGTAGCTAATGCAACTTTCGCTAACGTATTTTACCATGAACATTTACTTCAAGATTTAAACCCTAGAATTGCTTTCAGAATCTTCCCTTGCCAAGCATTAGGCATTATCACAATTGAAAATTCCTCACACTTTTTTTTTCTTCTTTTCATAGAAATTATATCAGCTTTATGGTGGGTAAGACACGCAAACAATCTGTGGGTAGGACATGCAAACAATCACTTATTTCATAATCTGATATGGTCTATTTCAGCTATCAAATGTGTACGGCATCAGCAAGACAACAACATGGCAATTTGGCAAATATGAGCTATATAAGTTCAAAATTTTTTTTCAATATTTGCAACAATCATTTAAACTATAAAATGACAAAATAAGAAAAATTTACTGAACATGCTTAGAAAATTAACACACTTATAAGAGAGAGAATATGAATCAAGGAAATCATATATTCAGACCACACAGAAGACCTGTACTTTTTGCTATGATGTCATGAAAAAGTAACTAAAGATATGGTAAAATACAGTATGTTTCACCAAGGAACAACCAACATGAAATTCAATGTACAGTATGCCTACAATGACCCCTAACAAAGATGAGCTTTGCCTTGCAAATAATATTTGATACCAACTTAAGATCACTGTCCAGCGTAAGATGTGGTTCAAAAGTCCAGCACATATGGGATGTATCTGAGCCAAGTATGACTTTTCCCCACCCAGTATTCCATTTTTCTTTTCTCCATCCAAGTAGTCTGTTCCCAGAAAATGCTTTTGTTGCCAAGCAGCAAGTAATGATTGATATGCCTTTTGTTTTATATTACTATATGAATATGTTTCCACCATATTCCAATATTTCACTTGCTATGATCACACAATGGCACATACCATGACCATCAAATTTCTTCCAGTGCAGTTGGTTGGACAGCAAAGTACAGCCACTGATTTCTTTTGTTTCAAAGTAAAGATAACATGCTCAGATGAGATCCAACATTTTGTGCTATGAGAGCATTTCCCTGCACTTCAGTCGCAAAGTATGACTCATGCAATCAAAACACTAAATTTACTCATTCCACAATTATACAATTAGAGCAGTTTCATTGATATATTACAGTACATGCTATGGTAAAACAGCAGCAATGCCGTGTATAAAGCAGACTGCAATGATAAATGAATTGTTTCCTTCAGGACACTAGCTGGGATATATACAGGTAATGATGATGTAATGCTGCAAACCGCAATGAGAAGACAATGAAATGACATATTGTAGTTACTGTAATATATACAATAGTCTTGTAGACAACAGCAATCTTCAATCAGCATGTTGTAACATGAAGTTCTGAGTACAGTAGTTTGACTAATTACCGAGCAACAATTTTTTCCCTCACTGACTTGTAAGATGTACCACTGTGAACATATTCTGTCCATGCATCAAGACTTGCTACATCACACATTAAATACTGTAGGTGAACATGGCTAGGCCATGCATCATGTATCTTTTACATATGCCTGTCAAGTACATCAATCTTTAACCTTGGCCTAGAGCATGCAAACAGCTGGCTATAGAGCCTAATCATAAACTGGGCTAGCTACAAAGTTTCAAAAACATATCTGTAAGGTGTTCCCATACCAGAAATATCTGAATTACAAAATTGCAATTCCATACAACTTACGTCCACAAATTCCATTTCACAAATTTTGTACCAAGGCCTTCACCAGCTAGAATTACAAAATTGCAATCCCATACAATTTAAGTCCACAAATTCCATTCCACAAATTCCATTTCACAAATTTTGGACCAAGGCCTTCACCAGCTAGAATGGAAAGACAGTACACTTCTGAGTGGGAAAGACAGTACACTTCTGAGTGAGAAACTAGCTACATTTGCATTGCTGACAATGAATATGCTCAAGGTGTACATTCCAGAGTGGGTGAATTTAGTGCAGTATTAAAATGTGACACAAAAGGACTTGAGTCCATCTATAGATATTTGGTGAAAGAACTTGTACACACAACTTAGGGAGCCTACATCATGAATACCAGAATGTCGTGAACATTGAAATGTCAAAAATAATACTGCACAAGCTGATGCACACACAAAACAAGATAACCCCATCTACTGTAGTATCATGTACTTGGCACTTCTTCTGATATATACTGTCCTGTATCATCCTAACAGTTATTTTACCACGCTACACGACCACACAAGTATGGAGGGAGCCTGTGGCTTAACAACTTCATGTCAGGTGACTACCAAATTAAACAATTTTGGATTAAATTTGTTATCTTTTTTCACAAGATGAGTACAAATGGGATAACCTTAGATTACTCTGGTAGGAAGAAACCCATCGTTCTGTGACTTGGCTAGAGATCAAGCCCAGAACCTGCTGGGGGCTGAGCTTCATTACTTCAAGTTCAATGCCACCGTACTAGTTAATGTGTTATTGCGCAAACTGTGTGCAAACTAATTGCCAATGTTTCAACAAAACCATTCTACATGGCTACCAATGTGATAACAACTTACAAAAAGGAAGCTAAAACAAGGGAATACTTTAGGATGAATTGGTTCATGTTATTGATGTGTGACCAAAGAAAGACTTACTGCGTATATAATGTAGGGCCTAGCCTACACCAGCATACATAGCTGAGAACAGAAAGCTGTGCTTATGTCTGTTAGACCTACAGAAGGTTTTACACTGCAACTGAGTTATCCTTAACTTTAGTCTAAAGGAGTTTGATACTTTAACCCAAATTGCAGTAAACTAACCATGGACAAGTCATGCTATTATCATACTAAGTTCTATCAAGAATTAGCTTCATGTCTGGCCTAAAGCATGGACTATGTGGCTTACACTTCAGCCTTCAGAGCAACTTGAGTAGGCTAGATAAGCTGAGCCAGCTATGCACCAGTTAGGGCAACTATGTAGGCCTAACGCATACCTAACGTAGGCTTGAATAATTCGAAAACAAACTTGTCAACATTGAGTTAGTCTCAAATCATGGAAAATATACTCAGTTAAGCAAAATAGAAACCTTTGCCAACCTTAAAAAAGTTGTGTTGTTTCCTAACTACCGGCGTCACGTTACCTCGATGTCATGTTATTTTTACTATTGAATTTTCCGCGAGGTCCCTTACCCCCCTTATTTTTCTACTACCGTCACCGTCGGCCTCCTGCACTGTGTAGGCTACGGTTGTACGGGAGAATTGGCCTTTCAAATACCATTTGCCAAACAACCGAGTAAACTAAATTATACATAATGAAATTGTGAAAATGGGAGGCACACCTTAATCAAGTCCATAATGTGCACATCGACTGGTGATCACATAGTGACAGACGAGGTCGAGACATGCAGAGTTGCGGTGATGACTGGGTTAGGATGACGAAGTAATGGCCATTGTGAGTCAGTCGTTTACCTCTGTAGAAGTACGTTGGTAACGATCCTGTACACTGCATCCTCCACACACAGTCAGTTCGCTAAATCGCACATGTTCTATGCAAATTGTTTATCGCTCTCACGCTATTGAATGCCACAAATAACAACAAAAACACAGTAAATTACATAGAACCCGTCGAAACGGGGAACTATCATCTCTAAAAAGTAGGTTTACTTACAAGTAAGTGAGACTTACCTACGAATCGGAACGTCAAAATTACGGACTGACTATTTCGACCACTGAAAGAAAGCAAAATTAATGTCCGTATTCAGTCTTTGATTTCTGTAAACCAATTCAGCACAGCCTCACAACAATAAACAATTCAGAATATCACTTCGCTGCTCTCGGGGTCGCTTACTTTTTTCCCATCAAGTTTCACTTCAAAATTAATAGTATAATATTCCAAAATTGAAACGATTACATTTTCCTAACATTCTGACTGTCCGGAACATTGACTTTAAGGCACTTTTCAAAGAGATTTATTATCTAGGACGCGTTTTATTGGTTGCGGACTTAGACTGTTGTTCTTAGCTGTTCTCAGCCTTCCTCTTGACGTCACAGATGTCACCTGCTGTGTAAACAAACCCAACACAGAGTAGGCATAATGTCGTAGTCCCTGGGAGCACACACTCTTAATAGGTAAGTCCATGCAGGACAGCAGCAGAAAAATTTGCACTGATAGAAATTATTTCTGGCCTTTTTAGACCGCAGGGCAACTGCAGGAGGGAAAGTTTGTGGTTAGTCTTTGTCATGCAATGGAAATAATCGGGATAGTCCTGGAGTTAGGACAAGGAACACTGAACGGGAGTGGAAAAAGGGAATACTATTTGATATTAAACAGCGTTACCTTATCTATATATATATATATATATTTTTTTTTTAATTAAAGTACTTTATTCGATTTCTTATAACTAACAAGTATATATATAACGTCTTCTCTCTGAATTATATACAATTTAGTGCACTATACAATAATTAGATGTGCTTAATTTGAGGAAGGACAAAATGTAAGCCTAAACGAATATGTCATGGTAGTAGCCATTTATTCTAGCTCACATGCACACACAAAAAACACGAAACGATAATAGAGATAAACATTTCGCCGCCGGTTTTAAGAGTCTGCGAGTCAGTCTCGTACATGATATCATTTTTGTCGATGTTATAACCCTGCCCCAGTTTGTTTTGGTCAATTTTTGAAACGTTACTCTTATAATCCTATAATTAAGATACGTGATTCTATAGTCTTCCCATACACACTACTGAGCCATATCTTTTAACTTACTGCAGTTAGAGTGGATTTAGGTTATCATTTCCAACATTAGTAAAAATTTTGATCCTAACTTTGGTGATTTATGGTGTAAGGTAAATTGCAACTTGTCCAGAAGAACCACATGACTGGGCCAGAATTATTTTACAAACAGCCTAATAAAAGCCTTTCTGACGGTCGATCGCTCGCGTATTCAACTGAAGACTGATGAATACAAAGTCATTCAGATTTTACACAATTCAGCAGATTAGCATGTGTTCATTACTTTTATCAAACAATGTACAGATCATTATGTTATCAAATAGGGAAGTATGAAATCATGTCCCTTAAAGGAAAAGAAAATGTACTGTCTTATATATACACCGAAGCAAGAAAACGCCACAGCCCTCTGAATGCACATATACAGGTATCGGCTGCTGGCAATCATCTGAGGGCATTTAGCTGAAGGCAGACGAACCGTTTCATCGATAGGTTTCAGCAATACTCATTACTAGGCATATATATGTATATGTACTTCGTAATTGAAGGGGGGAAAGTGGTTAAGAAGGTCGTTCAAGTAGGAGGCTGATAAATTCACCTCATCAAATAGTATATCTTCATGCATACGGTAGACCATTTTCCTCTTTGTATATGGGAGGTGGATGAAAATTTACTGTTTTTTAGGGGTCACTGTAGTAGTACTATTTTGCTACATAGATCCAAGTATATTCGATATGCAAACCATAGATTTGATTATGCACTTTGATATTCTCTGCTACAAATGTTATAGGTCACACAAATGAAAAAAAAGAAAAGGAAAAAGAAACGGTTTTCATTACAATGTTTTGTTACCTTCATCATGTAACTGCATTGTTACAATGTCTGTTGTGACGTCACATTGTGTTTATTAAAATTATGTTCTCACTTCAAATTTCTCATACAAGAAATTCGGTGTCCCGCGTGGACGGTTGAATAGGGGATGATACCAATGTAGTTGGTGCTTATGTTTTGCGTTGAAAGAACTTACGGTCTTAATAGCAGGGTATAAATCATACAATGCAATTTATGGTTAGATCTACGTATGACATATATACGGTAAACTTAACTGCTTTCAAAGATTTATATCTATAAGTATGACTGGCACGGGCAAAATTCAGTTATATGTCGATCATATTTCCTTAGAATTGTGTCGTACACCTGAATAGGAATTATTTCATAGTGATATCCTGATGTGAGACGATCGATAGCTGTACACGATGATGTCCGTGAACATTCGTTGCTGTTTCTACTCGTAATCGTCACAGATACCCCTCTCAGCTGAGACACACTATGGACTTTACTTTCCCAAACGGATTTTCCCCAGTCGAAATCCATGCAGCAGCTGGGGCGTAATTACAGGCTATAATAATAATAATTATTTTAAGGCTACATGCATGAACCATATGACTGAATACTAGTAATCGAAGACTGTCGACCAGAACACACATGCAGACACACACACACACCAAAAAAATATGTTTGCAAGACTTTTTTGGTAATATGTTTGTCATGGTGCCATGTAAAAATACAATGAAATGCTATAATAAAAACATCTTTAGCCTAGATTTGTGCCAATGATGGAAGGCTTTGTAATAAAAAAAATATATGTTTGCATGAAAGTGTTAACAAACATTATTTGAAAGAAATATACTGCCTCTGAACGTTACAGGTACTGCCTGGCAGATGCAGTTCGGTTGAAATGTGATTATTGATACATAGGAAAACGGTGTGTGATATTTCTGACGTTTATGAGGAAATTTACAAGACTTCTCTTGTTTATGTGGATTCTAACTTGTAAAACCTCATGCTAAGCGGCAAGAGTATGGCCTACATCGGTGCACTAACGTAATTACACCATTTTAAGCACTATCATAGGCCTTTATTGGTCTACAGTCGAGGTCACAATTTAACAACAATACAATAGAAGGGCGAATCTGCACACTTAAAAATCATTTTTCTCTGCATTAATTTTGACCATCTTTTCTTAGTAATTTTTACTTATCCATACCTTAATTTCTTTTAACAGGATCTCATTGTTCTATAGTGATTTAATTTGTGCAAATATTGAATTGATTGTGTTTAATAAGTGTTAAAACTTATTTTCAGCATTTCAAAACTTTTTATTTTTTAGGAAGGGGGTAGCTACTTCATTTTGCTTTCCTATAGCCTGCCATAACATGTCCTCATTTTCGGTAACATTTTAGCTACCTTTTCAAATCACTGAAATTCCTGTCAGCTTAGTTATGCTTTTTAATTCAATAATATTAAATACAACTATCACCAATTATAAGTTCAGTGTCATGATACAACCCAATTCAGGGTGAGGCAAAGAAGTTTTAGTAGAATGTGTTATGTGACTGGTGATATTTAGAATGGTATTATCGATTGATCGGTAAATTCATGTAAATTGCTAATTGATAAACTTCCATCATTCCCAGACATATATGTGTGCACATCGCCTGTAGACTATATAACATGATATTTACACCCCGTCATATAGCTTTGGCCTTACAGTTTAACCTGCAGTATCGCTGCTATCATGAGAATTTNNTGCCATTGGTAAAAATACCCAAGAGGTAATAGTAGATCTGTTGAAGTTACAGTGTGTACTAGGTAAAGTAGCTTCAAAATCTTCCATGGTCAAGACATCTCAAAGAAACGAATGGCCATACTTAGAACTCTAGAGTTTGAAAATTTTTATTGTCATATTCTTTGTTTGGTTGCAATTTGGTTGTTAATTAACTGTTCCTTAATAATATTTACTTTGTTTGTTTGTTTATTTACCGCTCTGCTCTCTCTTTGTATGATTGTTTATTTGTTTTCTGATTGGTTGGTTGTTCATTAATTTCTTTCGTCACTCATGTTTATTTATTTATATATATCTTTGTTTCTACAGTGTATGGTTCTTTATTTGCTTGTGTGCAGGTGCCGCCTGCCATGATGCTTTGTTTTGATTGGTTATTTATTTATCCGTGTATTTATTCAGTCGTTTGGTCTTCTGCCTGTTGTTTGTTTTTGCGAAAGCAACTTCCATGGATAATATGTCCATTTTATTCGTGATACATCACTATAGTTCGTCGAGCGTAAAATTGAAACGAACCTATTGTAGTACTCACTCTAATTTCGACTTTACAGCCACCTCGATCATGCATGGATTTCGATTCGCTTACTTATGCGTTTGGGAAATAATTTTATACCATCTTGTATTTTCAAGACACCAGAGGGAAACAGGTAAAGTGGCTTGTAATCGCCTTTGTAAATATACCCTCAGACTAATAACTACCTGGTGCCCCTCATGCACTCAGTAGCGGAGAGATGCATCGTTTCTGGTGGAGGGGAGGGGGCCTCAAGTGGGACAAATCATCACTTACATGCTAGCTAGCAAGTTACTTATAATCAGGCGAGCAACTTCAAGAACCCTTAAATTTTATGTCCATTTTTCTCAACCAAGCATGACGCCTAATAAGCTAATATATTACACCACTGGTGTTCTGTCTTTTTTTTTTGCAATTTCTGTCGGTAGCAGCCACTAATTAACTATATTCCGTCCCATTTTGCTCTCAAGTCCCCCCCCCCNNTTTTTTTTTTTGCAAAAAAAAAAAGAGACACCCCACTTAAGTGTGTGTTTCTCACTCCATCATCCTTGCATCATCTTCACTGTAGGCAGTAACTTGCTGTCAAATGCCGCTCCAAACCACTTTTGAACCAAAATAAAATTTAAAATGAAGAGGAAAAATAAATGAAGTAAAGGGGAAAGTGGTAAAAACATCGTAGATCACACTTTAAAACCATGT
>VJOZ01014392.1:0-14786 GCA_009801055.1 Stichopus horrens | reverse complement strand
GCAGAGAGACATTTAAAGGGAAATAGGGTGTTTAGAAAACACCAACAGGGCATAAAAAGAAAGTAGCTTTAATCATTGTTAAACAATTCAGTCTCATCAATGAATATCGACCACGGCCTCGTCTCTTCAAAACTTTATGCATTAGATGAGTAAAGGAAATGACATCATTTAAATGTTTAAATGTTTGGGTGAACAAATTAGTATTTGGCAAGAAATATTTTAATGTCCTTCTGTGAGAAACTTATTTCATGTAAAAGAAGACTGCTGTCCTTCCTTAGTTTGAGTATTCTGCCATTCTGCATTCACAAATACTGATTTCAAATATATCACTTTTCTCTCTGTAAATCAAACATCTTATTTCCTTTTAAGGATTGCCAATCATTGACACTTTGCTTTAGGAGTCCACATTATCCACCTTACCTGTCGATGAATTAATAGGAGATGGCAGTGAGAATTTGGCTTTCCAAATTTTATTACAGTTCTCAAGACCACGTTTTTCCTAACAATATTCAGATGCTTCTGCGAACAGACATTGAGGCAGGTCGCAATGACAGCTTGAGCCTTCAATCTCTTCTGTGGGTGTATGCGTAACTCCTAAGGGCTGGCTGTAGACTAGGGGGTGTGGCAAGTACTTGTCCAATAGTGACCATATTTTGAAATTCTAGCATATTTTGAGGCCACTTTGAGTTTCAGACTGATGACATCCTTTAAATGATAATCTTTACGATGATCTGGAAGAATTGAGTCACTAATATGCCACATTTATGATAAACATGAAGGTCAGAGAAAAAGATGGTGACTGGTACCTTCCAACAATTCGCAGGTTTCTCCTCCGTAGGGTCTCTGGCAGAGGCAGACAAAATACAGTCCAAAAGTCGTACACTGCCCTCCGTTACGACAGGGGCTTGTTGCACAAGGGTCCTCGACTTTGACGAGAGAATTAAAATGCCGATATGAAGACAACAAAAACGTCTACAACCTTGCATTAATCAATCATCGTCAACAAAAGGTTTGTTCAGATCAAAATTGCAACTCACTAAACTAGCATTAAAATAGGAAAACATGATGACCTCATGGTAACAATGATAACTCAGAATTTATCTACATTGACATTCCTTAAGACCATCTCAATGCTTCCTGTTCAATTTAAGGAGCACAACCACAAAGATCTTCACCTTTCTTGCCAGTCACATGTGAAGTTATTAAAAGAATTTTGTTGAATATAAGAAAAGTGAATTAAAGAAAGGAAATGAGTTAATTAATGTGACCATATTAAGAAAGATGTGTCATGGATATGCATGAACAATAAGAGTAAAAACAGATTTGTAGGGAGAAAGTCTAACAATAAATTAATTCTTTAAGTAACTGGAACAAGGGTTAAAATTACTTTGTAGGGAATGTAACACAGTGCTTAGGGACAATCTGAGTAAAACTGGATTTTCTGTCAGACTGAGAAGTATTGGTGCCAACATTATAATCATGTGGTCCATATTTACTCATCATCTTTACCATGAATTGGGAGGAAGTTTGGGGCATGGAAAGAAATTTCCCTTTTTTTTTCTCAGAATTACTTATCATTTAAATGCTTTTTAATTTGTTGTTGATAGCAATGAGAGCTTGAAGGACCACTTACCAGGGATGTTACAAAACTGACCGGTGAAGCCAGGATTACAGTTGCAAAAAGGTATCACCCTTGCCAATGTACTGATGTAGAGGTTCTGACAAACACCATTAGCTCCACAGTAGTTCACTGGTAAGGTGCTGCACTCGTCAGAAGCTGGCGACAACGCTGGAAGATTTTTTCGTAAAAATTATTTTGGAATACCGATCCTGACAGATCTAATCATAACTTGCAGCTACAGCTACAAAGTCTGAAATTTTGGGAACATACAAGCAACAGTTGAAGTAAATGAAATCACAGTATGAAATGAAGAGCATATTAAAGCATTTCTTCCTTCAATCAAGCTATTACAATTTGGGTACATTTCCAGCTGTGTAGGTCTGTTTAAACAGCACGTATATGCAAATGCACAAAGCTGAAGCTTAAGGTGGGGTGCTTTTTTCCACAAAACTATACAATGATATTAATAGAGTTTGCTGATACACAGTGTCAAAGTCAAACTTCATGTGTCCTTTGCTACAATTATGTCTATGACCATATTCATGCACATGCAAGGTCATGTGGGAAGGAAAAACTTTTTGAGTTTTGCCCATCCAACTATCTTAGTTAACTGCTATAGTTTTAATGCTGAAAGATTCCTTCCTTCCAAATATTCAGCTTCTAATGGAAATCACTGAGCTCGTAATAAATGTTTGCATCTTTATTGAAGTTCGTCAACAAAACAAGTTACCGAAGTTATGACAGTTTTACACTTGGGAATATAAAGAGGAGAGGACAGTGGTGGAGTGGAACATAAACCACATCTGACTTTCTCACTTGTTTGTGTGAGGCAGCCCAAGCCGGTGAATCCTGGTGCACAGAGGCAGGCATACTGAAACAACGTCCCCACAGGACGACTGGAGGTGAAACTGTTGAAGCACGTCCCTCCATTCTGGCAGACTCCTGTAAAACAAGAACTCATCACCACCAAACCATCTGTCGGAAATGGAAAAAGACCAAAAAGTGCCGACGGTCACATGTGGTGCAACAGTCAAATCCAAAATTTTTAAACTATCGAACAGATCACAAAATTTGAGATAACTTATCCTGGATATTTACTCACACAATATAAATCAGTAATCTGTGTTTGTAACCTTTCAGCATGTTAGCTTATCACAATGCAAGAGATATCGCAGCAATTTATGGAAGATTCGTAACAGCTGGCATGACATGGATACTGAATAGCTTCTAAAACATGAAATAAAGCCAAAATGAAATTTCTACTCCATCTCATTACTATCGCTCATACTTGCAGGTACCGTACTGAAAGCAATAGATTGGTGCTGACATCCAATACCAACATCAGTGTTTGAATTACGCAATATTTTGGTGAAGCAAAAAGTTCAGAATAAGAAGGATTCTGCATGGCAATTTTTCCTTTTGGTGTGGCAAATTTTGCCTGACAGTGAAACTCTTTAATTTTCAACTGATAGTGTACAGTTCTCTAAGTTCCTGTCTGTTGTTGCTATATATAGGGAAATACAAATGGTTTGCAGTTCATGGTTAGCCTCTTTTCTTTAAGACTACAAAATTGCTAAAAAGTTTATCCACCTCTGACAAGGCTGCATAGTAAGTGTGTTACTACATTCTATTGCACTTTTTTTACAATCTTGCAAACACATATGGTGCATTGCAGCCATTGCTATGCATTTTGAGAATTACATCGCAAGTGCAAGAAATTAATGGTATTTAATGATGCGATGCTGGCTGTTTCAAATGCTGATCAGCATCATTGGCTCTCAGGCTGCTTTTAGCATGGAACGTGGTCACTGGATGTCAAATGGGGGACATCAGGCAGATGAAATATCTTTGAAACTTCTTGTTCCAACATTCTCAGTTTACAACCTCGCAAGAAACTTGTTTCCAGGTTGATTACACAAGAGATAAACTGCAGAGTGTGTGTGCAAAAGCTGCATACTGTACATCACTACTGTATATGCCTGCTGTACAAAACCACACTGACATATGTAATAGTCAGCGGTGCAGAGGATCTTTGTTTACTGTGCATTAAAGTTAATGAACCATGTGCCCCAGAGCAATTAAGCAGCAGGCAGCTCAGATGACCTCTGGGTTTCAATCTCAGTGAACTGAATCTGGTAACATTATACCATTCCATCTCATTCTCTACCTCTCTAAGCAGGGAGAGTGCCTCATGCATCCTCATCATCCACATTGAAATCAAGTACCATGATTTATGGTGTAAGAAATTTGTGGAGTTGTTTGACCAGATGTAACAAGATGGATGCATGAATGGAAAGAGGTAATTTCAAGACAGACGATTAATTTAAAGGCCCAAAATACTAATTAGGCATTTAGTAATGGTACTATTACCTGAGTCATGATGCCACATAAAGAATACATTAGGTACACAATGTGCATATTTTCACACTGTCAGTATTTCAGCTATTAGAGCATTTGGTTTCTGTAAATTAAAGACTCAACCGACACCAGCTGCTGATCATCTCCTTACATGGCCAACACCAGTCGTAACATATATGTGTCCACTCCATTTACTGTGTGTTCACAGTAAACACTGGTGGCGGCGGTGGGATTTTAAATCTACACTTCCAAAATGGGGAGAATGATGAGCCTTAACAAACATTTCCATTCTTTCTCTCACCAATGGCAGATTCGCAGTTGATGCCACGGTAACCGTTTCTGCAGATGCAGTAGTAACTTGCTTCATCAAGGGTCAGGCAAGAACCACCGTTACTGCAGGGTACGCTGGCACATGGATCGGTCACTGTTTGTGCGGCTGCGGAAAGGAGAAGAAAAGTTCATGGATCCAGAATTGACAGATGAAACCTCACATATGGCAAAATGTTGGCATTTCTTCCATTCCTTCAGCAAATTTATATGAGCTAATGAAAAAAGGTGTTTAAGTGTACAGAAAATAGGTGAAACTACCAAAGCACAGCTTTTCAGAGCTGATGGAGTATGTACATGCTTCTTACAAAAGTTTCATATAATTGATGAAAACAACGTTTAACGTTCTGAGATAAAATCAATGCAATAAAGTGAAAAAGAGGAGTCAAACACTGTTTGAATGTTTTTTGTATTATTTGTATTACCTCGCATGCAACAGGACAAATGCCATTGAAAGGTCCTTTAAAGCAATGCAAACAGGGTTTGATGTAAATGAAAATGCAGAGAGAATTGAGGCATACTTTGAATTTATTAGAAAACAAGGAACACCCTGACAGCACTAACATAAAAAAGTTACACAAGCTCTCTGAGAGTACATTAAACATTCAGAATTGCTGTTCATCATGTTCCATTGTAAAAGTCTCTCTGTTAGATTCTTGATGTTGGATAAAAAACATGATTGCTCCCACCATTAAAACATTTTCTTAGCTGCTATGAGCTTGACAGTAATTATAGGTAATGGGAGAAGAATGAGACAGGGGAGTATAACCATAACATAAGATGTAACGCTCACCATCGAGGCAAGTCAGTCCGCCGAAGCCACTTGGACAGAAACAAGTGAATGTGAAGCACGAGTCTCCAAGCTCGCAAGTGCCTCCGTTGTTACACGGGAAAGCATTGCAAGGATTTCCAATTTCTGTGGGAAAGAATGTACACATTGCCAAAAACATCACAAGAATGGCATGCAATATGATGAATCAAACCCACGTAATGTAGTTGAAAATGTTTGGATGTGTTCTTTCTTTAAATGGTGATACACTACTGTAATATGAACTACGGGTGGTTTGATGTTTCTATCCAGATTAATTGAACCAAAATAAAGAGACCATTGTACGATTTAGACAGGCACAACTTGAGCTTTACTGCGGGGCATTCAGCGTGAATTAAGATTTGAATATGCATTCATTTTAACACTTGATTTCACTTCCGTTATTGGTAATACAATTGTCAGCCCAAATAAAATAAATTAAACAGTGCACTACTGGTTGGCTGATCCTACGGCAGGAAAGCCCAGATAACATGGATAAAAGGGAATACGTTTATGGTAGGCTGGGCCAGGGAGGTGACGACCGTGTGCCAAACAAAGTAGTTGAAAGATGCTAGAAAAATCCTATAAATCAGGGATTTGGAAGTATCGGGTAAAGTGAAAGCTGGATCAATTAATTAGATCTGTATCTGATCAACTGCTTGTTATCATGGGTGGAAGCACCCTCCTGTGAGATTAACAATTGATGAGGGATAGAAATGGACAATTTGTGAAGGAGAAAGAGACAGCAAACAGTTTCAAAGACGAAAAAATGCAAACTACTATGAGACTGTACCTAGTTCACACCGGAAGCCCGTGTAGCACAGACTACATTCACAACGATAGGCAGTGCAAGACTCTGGATCGTTCACGCAAGAGCCACCGTTGAGGCAAGGGTTGATGAGACAAGGATCGAATGCTGTTTGTTCGGAATAAAAGAGCACAAGACGACAAACACAAAGTAAAGGCTACACAGTGCTGAGTCCATGTCAGAAAGTTGAGTAGAAAAATAAAAGTTTGTCTGTACAAAGGAATAGATAAACATTTGTATTAATTAAGTGGTGTTCCTAATGAAATATCCACCTCTATTGAAGGAAAATGCAAAATTAAACTGAGGACAAAAAAAATGCCCTTAACCATGTATCTACAGTTCTATATCAGTCTTCAGGGTGTGCATTAGAAAAACCATCATTCACAGGTCACGATCACTGTGAAACTTTTTAGTACATAATGAATAATTACAGGGCTGGAGTTGAGATGGGCAACCACAAAGACCATTATGATGAGATCATGACGATGGTGGTGAGAATAATGAATGACGATCCCAAAGATATGATGATGACAAGGATGACGACATATGATGGTAACACAAAATTTTAACCATTCCCAGACGACTATCCCTCAAGAAAGCTTCTCACTGATGATTTCCACTGAACGACTCTCACTGTGACAACTTCCCACAGACATTTAACACCCGCGCAATTCCCAACTTGAAGAATTTCCCCTGGGACAATTCCCACCTGCCGATAAACTTAACCCTTGACCTTTTCCGAGGAGGTATTTGTGAAAAGGGAGCTTGCCGAGGGGAAATTCTCCAGGTTGGGTATTGTTCAGGTGGAAATTATCCCGGGAGGTTGGCTGGGGGGGAAATGTTGCGGAGAAATTTTGCGGGTGGGAATCGTCCGGTCACGGATCAAAACGGCGACGCGATGTCAAGAGACGGTTATACTCACCTACTTCACAGTTGTAACCTGAGAAACATCCTTGGCAATCACAAGAATACGCAGCGCAGTCGCCACTGATTGGTCTGCAGAGTCCTCCATTCTGGCAGGGATTAATGGAACAGGGATCCAACACTGGAAGGAAACAAAACAGAAGGCAGATAAGCGAGTCAAAGATCGAACAGGGGTCTAAATATACTTTAAAGAAGGAAACAAAGCAATAAAATGAACAAAAAAAATTAAAAAATCAGCATGAAGATTATTGCCATTGAGATTATATGTAAGAACATGACATTGTTGTCATTGTAAGGATCCAAAGACTGGCACTCTTGCAGTTTGGATTTAGAAATGTCCGACACGACAGCCGGTTAAGGATCAGTGATACACTACCGAGCTCCTTGGTAAATAAATATTCATCTTGATTAAGCCTGGTTAAGTGAGAGAGTGGAGTTTGTAGAACTCCAGTGAGCTGAAGATTAAATTTTAACCAATGCTGATGATAAAGTTGTCAGCTTCAATAAACAGATTGCTCTTAAGTTAAATGTTATTTAAAGTTTTACATGATGTGAACCCAGATGACAGACAGTGGAATTGGTTTGCTAAGAATTTTCTTCCAAATTTCTTTCATGGTTGCTAGATTTCAGATAAAGTAATCATGTCTTTTTGTCACAGGAAGAAGCAATCGAGAAGGAATCCTACTTGAGACACAATACATTACAATACATGAAACAATTTTCTTGCAGATGTTTCAAAGTTTGTGAAGGGATAATTATGCTAAGTGTATTGTTGCCTTTGATTAAGAAAAATGATAATTATTTTACCTTCCTGACACTGAGCTCCTGTGAAACATCCTTGACACTGGCAACTGTATTCCGTACAACCGACACTGGCAGGTGTGCACAAACCACCATTACCACACTGAACCAAGGCACAGGGTTCAGCTCCTGGTATGACGATAAAAACAAAATTTACGATCATATTGCAGCTATTGCAGTTAGAACAAATTTGCACAAACAAAACAATTTACAGTGGTATGAACAAATTTCAGCCAAGTGGCGATCATTATTATGCCAGTTACATTAAAATTAGGTTCGTGCAAAAAATGGACGTTATTGGCCTGCAATTTGCCCTGTTGCAAGGAACAAATATTCCCACCCTTACGATAACATCACAATCCACACAATGAACTTCAACAGCATCTACTGCATCTGTGAAGGAAACTTGTGCCTTCAGAAAAAAAAAGAATGAAGCATGGAGAAGAAAACAAAAGTTATTCAATTCTAGCAGCTACTTGTGACACCAGTCACACCAGATCTTTAATGTACGGTACAATGTCATTTCTTTTCCACATATCATAAATATGTGCAGATTGCGTCGACAAGCTACTTCCACTTGTCGTACCACTTTTCACAAACACTGGTTTGTAAACAGAATTCTTTTAAATTTTATCCACTTACTTAGCTGGCAACGAATCCCTGTGAAACAAGATGGACATTGGCAGAAGTACTGGTCACATGATCCAATGTAAGGCTGACAAGTGCCCCCGTTTTGACACTGACTGTTGCTGCAGGGATCTAAGTCTGCAGAAGAAGAAGATGAAATCATCTAGAGGGTTGACAAAATAATTCTATGTGATTATCCTGGTTTCTATGGGAGAAGAAAGAAGTAAAAAGCAAAAAGAGAGAGAAGAAAAGAACAAAACTTTTTATCTCACCATATGAAGCAGAAGAAGCAAAATCGAGTCTCTTTTTTCCTTTACATAGCTACACTTCCCACCTTCAAAAACTCCCTACCCTACCATTCCTCTCTCAATATTGAGACGGTGAGAACCTGTAACAATTTTAAACTTATACACAAAAGAGCTTTAACAGCATTACCCAACAACTTAATAATTACTGATTTATTTTTTACTCATGGAGATGACATACATTGAAATTGACAACACAATATAGTTAAAGTAAGTAGCTAACCTTGGATATGTCTGAGATTTTCAAAGACCAACATATAATGTTTAAATGTATAATATTTTTCTTATCTGTTGCTTTTCAACCTCGTTAAGCATTACAGGTACCTGACTGATCCTCAAATGAAAGTATAAAAGTAAAGTAAAAAAAACCTGCATTCACAATAGTTACGGGCAGCTGTTATCTGAAACTAACTAAGAACATTTCACCATCAGTTTAAAGACAAAGACTTTTCACCCCAGACAGTTCCAGGTGTCCCAACCACTTACAACTAGTAGTCCCTTACAGTCTGTCTAAAATTCCTCTAAATGTGTAATATAAAGATGGATCCCTGTGTATGCTGTGTAATATGAGCTACTCTGCATATTTTTAATTTGCTGTCAATCAAAGAGAAGAGCTGGTTGAGAATTTTGTTATCCCAAGCCAAAAACTATACCTTGGGGTGATGAGCTTCTCCCTTTAACTACAGCTGCGAGTGTAATGTGGTCTTCAGTGCATTCTCAATGTAGTTCTTGAAAATATATACTTAATATAGCACATTTACATATTAAGTACGGTATCACAACTTCCCATGATTCCTATTTTGACACATCATGTGAACAAACTTTTCAGTGTCTGACCTCTGGTAACCTCTGGTGGACAGGGGTGACCTTTGACATCCACCAAAAACAAAAGTGTTTTTCTTAATATAGTATATCTACATATTACTGTAACTATCAAAAGATTCTGTGACTGGTATCTTGAGATAACATGTTAACAAAGTTAGCTTATCATCGTTTTAACAAGCTAAGTGTCACAAACACACACGCACCCCACACAAACACGCAGCCATATCCTCATAGGTTTCTCTTTAATGAAACAATCTAGATCACCAACAGTGCAGAGGCTCATACCTGAATATGCTATGGATACCATTTATCAGTATTATGTATATCATATTACAATCATGGTTACCACCAAAAAAAATGCTTGCAACTTTTTAAAAAAAATTTAAATCATTAACTACTGGCTCATTCATCTTCATTTGCAAACGAACATGCAAAAAACTAAATTAGCTTGACCATTGATCTGTCACTAGGACCCAATATAGGAAACTTGACACAAAGTTGGCAGGTTTGGGAAGACTGACTGAGCAACTCAAACAGCCCCTTTAATGTCTAGATGCACATGTTTACCTCAAACTAGGTTGAGTTTAAGTTAGGACACAATCTGACCCATTGCCCTATTACTCAATTATAATTCATGCACAATAGGAATGTTTGAGATGTTGTATGACATTTAAAGGGTCACCTTTCCAGCAGGAGAAAACATTTGCAGGATTTCACAAAATGGGCCATAGAGCCCACATAGAATTCTAGATTACAAATTCATGTACACCCTAAGATATAGGTCACTGATAGAGTATCATTATGACAAACCATCAATATTGTACAAGAGAATCTGCAGGAGAGGCAATTTGCAGAATTTCATAAAATGGGCCGTAGGGTCCACATGGGACCTTATACCAAGCAGTTTTGAATATCCAAATTTTGCCTATCACACAGGGAACATTGTGTCTAAGTTACAAATCCATCAAAGCATTTGAAAAAAGCATCATTTAGAGCAGAATTTCATAAAATGGGCTGAAGGGCCCACAATGGGCCATAGGGCCCACAATGGGACTTGGACTAAAAATCCCTGAACAACCTGAAGATACCACTGATAGAGTATTGTTGTGACAAATCATCAACATTGAACAAGAGAATCTGGACAGACAGACAAACAAACAGACAGATAGATAAATAGATGACACATTCCCCCATCCCCCATTCTGATGCACCCACCCCCAAACATTACAGTAATGCCACAGACAGACAATTTGAGTCTTGGTAACACATAGTGGTGGCCATGCTACAATTGATCAATGACCTATACCCTATAGGCCAAAACGCTAAACAATTTTGCAGTGATCCAAATGGGCTAAAGAAGATACCATTTTCACAGCGGTCTCCCCTGAAACAACCTGAGCATGCGCAGGTGAATTCTGTGGGTGTGACAGGAATGCAGGTCCCTCCATTCAAACAGGAAAAGGCATCACATGGGTTGTCTGCATGTAAATAAGTTACAAAAAAACAACAACAATGCACATGAATGCTGATTTTGATGATGTGGTTTTACAGAGCCAACATGCACCTGATATGAAATCATATTGAAGAAGACAAAAATCACATGAAAATGCAAAACAGGCTTGACAGCATGCAGGCCCACAACACATCATAGGGCTGCAAGGCTTCCGCATTTGTTAAATCAGATCATTACAGTGAAAATGATGACAATAACAATCTATCAAATCCAAGGGAATATTTTAGATTTCGATGTACCTTCTTGAACAGTGACAAGAAACAGACACTGTTGGAAATTTCCAGACGCAAAATAAAGGTAGCGCATGGTCTCAGATCCGACTCGGAAGAAGGAACCCGGTGGACGAGGAGGACTGGTAAGTAGAAGGACGGTTTCGTCTCTTGGTGTGGGTGGGGTCCATGTGACAATACTACCTCCAGTACCCTGTAAAACTGTCTCAGTGATGTCACCAGGACAACCAGTGAAAAGGCTTGAAGGGTCACCTGTTGGATAAGTATTTGGAGAGGAATGAGGTGTAGTGTTGCTCAATGACAGAAGAAAAATAGAAAATCATGAAAAGTCATATATTCTAAGGAAATTGTAACAGTGATTTGTAATAGTGAAATTGTAATGATGACATCACAATGATTGAATCTGGTTGTCGTGAATTTGTTCATACTCAATAATCTGATTAAAGTCTTCCAATCAACAAAAAAAAAGGAGCTCACCTTTTTGTCTTTTTGTCATTCTCATATTGTTATGTACACAACATTCCGGTCAATTTTGGGGTTGGGCAGTAAATCGGTTCCAAAGTCTCTGTCATATTGCTGGTGCTAATACTCACATTACCAATGCCTGCGCTGTTCATGGGTTCAGTACTTATAAAATTTATAAAATGTATTGGTATCGGCACCACCTCATAAAAATAAACAATCATTATTTTGCAAATGTAACATTAACACTCACATATCAACATTAAAACAGATTGCAATTAAAAAAAAATTCAATCTTACAAAAAGTGAACTCAAGGTTTCTGAAAGACAATGTATTCATCACCAAAAACAATCATGGTTAGAATCTTTACCAAGTGACCAACTCTCTCCTTGATTTTGAAAACCCCTCCAAACAAATTTTTAGGGGGGTTTCCCTCCAAGGTTCAATTCCTTATGGCAAACACTGTGCCTCACCCTAGTCAGTTTTGTGAAGTTGGTTGAAAACCAGAAAGAAAACAAGAACAGAGAAGAAGATGACATAACAACAAGATTTATGAACCAACTTTGGAGGAGACCTACCTATTGACACTGATATTGTGAATGAACAAGATTCGGTTCTTCCTTGTCCATCTTGGAAGACGTACTGGATCGGTATCGTTCCCACTGGGTAATTACCCTGACTGATTGGTGGCCCGGTTATCTGAAAAACGTTATCTCCAGTTACTACCAGGTCTGGCCAATCAACAAAGGCAACATCTTGAGGACTGTTGACAGTCTCTGTGATGTCACTGGGACAGTTCTCTATCACTGGTGGTGGAATAGCTTCTGTATGGTAAAATAAATGTATAGGGTTACAGAATCAAATCATATTCCTACAAATGAATCGCAAACAAATTCTTGTTAGTAGTGAATTTAACGAAGAACTGCAGAGAGATATATTACGGTGACAGGTCAAGGAGTTCTTAAAAACAAAAGGCTGATATTTTCAATGCAAATATTTCAAACTCCAATATCTTCTTCAGCACTCAAGATATTGCTATTTGAAGATGTACTGCTCTGCTCGAGAAAACTTTCAGTTGCTTTAAATTTTATATAACACCGGTGGATGACCCTATATAAGCTGAACTTGAAGTATTATCAAATCATTAAATTTGACACCAGTCAAAAATTAGACTGCTATTATTGCAGATTGAGACTAGCATGCTGTATAAAATGTCACAACCTTTTACAGGTTAATTTTTTTTATACAAACAAGCAAAGGGAGGGTCAATAATTCATCTGTTACAACACATTTGTCATAGTACACTGTACCACAGTCGCAGAGAACTATGGACATAAATTCATAACTTCCAAACAAAACATGTTATTGAGATGTTGTTTTTATCAATAAAAGAAGAAATGCTCTTATGATATTTCAATCCTTTTTACCAGCGAATTTCTTCAACTCTCAAATTACGCACAGAGTCACAAAATTAATATTTTAAAACTCGATTTGAAAGCAAGAACTTTAGGACACTAAAATGAATTCACCTACCGACAGACACTGTTATGGTGAACGAACAAGATACGGTTCTTCCTTGTCCATCTTGGAAGATGTACTGGATCGGTATCGTTCCCACCGGGTAATTACCCTGACTGATTGGTGGCCCTATTATCCTAAAAATGTTATCACCGGTCACTACCAGGTCTGGCCAATCAACAAAGGCAACATCTAGTGGACTGTTGACGGTCTCTGTGATGTCACTGGGACAGTTCTCTATCACTGGTGGTGGAATGGCTTCTGTATAGTAAAATATAACACATATGGTTACATTATTAAATCATGGCGACATTACATTCAAACAAACAGATTACAAATAAATCCTATGAAACTGAATGATACAAAGAATTTTGTAAATGAATGTGTCACTGATAAGTTGAATAAGTCTTACATGAAAGAGCGCTGATGGTATTTCAAACCCAACACCATCATGTGCTTTGTAATTCCAGATGTTGCTGTCTAAAGATGGACATCTGCAGTCAACAAAGATTTCTTACTGATTTGAAAATCATGAAAATAAGGTCTGATTGACTTTATGCTGAATGGAGCTTCAAAACTTGAGATTAAGATGTTGTAAAAATAAAGCTCACAGCTCTTGAAGTATGATGAGTGTTTCTTCTGAGGCAATCAAGACTACAAAGCTATAAACAAATGATGTTCAGTCACCATGGCCTGTATGATATCACAGATTTTCCGTAATGAAAAGCACCGCTCTGGTGAAGAAATCTTCAAATTATTATGTCCAGAGTCACAAAATTCAGTGTGAAAAACTTCATCCTAATTGAGACTATAACTGCAGAAAATTAAAATAAATTCACCTACCAACAGACACTGTTATGGTGAACGAACAAGAAACGGTTCTTCCTTGTCCATCTTGGAAGATGTACTGGATCGGTATTGTTCCCACCCGGTAATTACCCTGACTGATTGGTGGCCCTGCTACCCGAAAAATGTTATCACCTGTCACTACCAGGTCGGGCCAATCAACAGAGGCAACATCTAGCGGACTGTTGACAGTCTCTGTTATGTCACTGGGACAGTTCTCTATCACCGGTGGTGCAATGGCGACTGTGTATTATAAGGCAAATTTATATAAAAAAAAATACAAAGTATTACTGACATTAATCTATAGACTAGATGTTCAGAAACATCAAGGATTTAACTCAACATTGACAGCACTTAACAAATCTCGTCACTTCTGTTTTGCCACAAATCAGATGCATTATATTTACTAACCGACTACAGTAACAGCAAATGAACACGTAGCAGTCTGCCCTGCTCCATCTTGGTAGACGTAGCTGACGGTGGTACGTCCTACGCCGTAGCGGCCCGAGTTTGTCACAGGTCCCCCAACCTGCCTGACGGCATTTCCGGCGACGACGAGCTCGTCCCACTCCACAAGGGCCGTATCCTGAGCACCGCTGACAGTGGCTTCGATGTCGGATGGACAGTTCAGAATTTGAATCATCGACTGGCATGCTATGTATCCCCAAAAAAGAGGGAGCGAGAGACCACACAAAATCACGGATATCAAATATGTCAATTGGTCCTGGTGATGTGAATTATTTCGACATTTGTGTTATGATGATCATGTTGTTCTCCTCCCCCCACCCATCCAACCACCAACCTCCCTCCCC
>VJOZ01014388.1:0-27711 GCA_009801055.1 Stichopus horrens | reverse complement strand
AGTATTCTTTCAGATTTCGTGACAGGTGATGTTTTCCCCTACTTTCTCTTCCCTGAAACACTGACAAAGAACAAATTTAGATAACTAGGGCATTGCCAGTACAACTTATATTCCAGCTGTAACTAAAATCACACTTTGGCAGTAATACGCTACAAGTCGAGGAAAGCGCACATGCTGAAGATGGTTTAATCTGTGGAAGTTATTCTTTCTAGACCATGTTTTACTTCATACAGATGGTTGTTTGTAGTAGTCATTCTACACAGTATGTGTGTATAAGCCGTGCCTTTTGTCACCAGGAGAGTTCTGCTTTGATTTGCACTTTTTTCTTCTTTTTTTTTATTCAGTTGAATGTACATTGATAAAGCATGTCAGATCAGTGAATGCTGCACGATGAAGTCCATTGCGTGTTAAACAAACCTTGACATCATAATCCACGGTACGTTACCGTGTTCTTCTTAGCATTATCTACGATGCTGCTGCAATTATTTGTAAATTGCCAGGAAAGGAAAAAAGAGAAACAAAAAATAGAGAAAGTAAAAAAAAAAATCAATGGCTTCTCTCAATAATGCCATCCCTTCCATCCCTCTTTTATTTCAATATTATTTTCTGCCTATCTTTTTCTCTTTCTTTTAATACTTACCTGCCTTTCAATAACCTGCACTCGAATTTGCTACAAAAGGGCGAAGCAAAATGCAAAGCTATGAAAAAAATACCCCAAATCGATACCCTATTCCCAAACATTCATGACAGTCAAAACTGCTTTACTACCTTTTTTAATGACTCGCCATCAGGCAGGCAGCGAAGGTAACGATTACGCGCGTCTCCGGGTCGTCGTCAAGAAGATGAGGATGAAGCTGTTGCCGTCGCATTGAGCTCCCTGCATCACGAGTCAATGGAGAACCCGCACATGTCCATTGACTGGCAAGTCAGTGGTCGTCACAGAAAAAGAAAGTCTTCATGGTATTGTTGTAGGAGAACGTGATCCACAGATTGTTACACTGTTATCTTGAATATCATATTTTTAATGGAAAAGTACATGGAAGATGTGAATATGTGGGGGGAGAGGTAAATGTGAGGGATCACCAGTGAAAAGGGTTAATTAGACCTTCATTGTTGTTAGGTTGGAGAGTTATTACCTCACTTTTTGAGTTGTGTGATTGTACCTTGGGTACCACTCACTACTATGTGAACATTTATCTGTAAAAATCATTTGATGTTCATGCTCCTGCTTTCTTGGACACGATTGTTCCTGATTGTTAGGTCTGAGCTGCAGTAGGGAATCCAGTTTGTCTACAGTACCTTGCTGTACAATGGACCTGTAACCATTTGACACTCCGGTTGCTAAATTTACTGTAGAGACTGATTGGTGAATTACTGAATTGATGATCATTATTGCATCTGTTATTTTTTTGGTTGATCAGTTTATTCTGGTCTTTTACCTGAATCATCTTTAATCATGTACATTTCTCTGTGAAAAAAAGTGAAAGTTATTTGAAGGATGACGTTGCCTCGGTGTTTGTGGGCGACTGATGCATATCTCAAGCACATCCCAGCATCAAAAGGCCATTGCATGTGTTGCCTATGAATAATAGACAAACAGTTTATTTATAGGGAATATTTTGTCCTTTGTCACATCGTATCTTGCCATTAAACTGACTGGTCGAATGGCTATGCAAATACGCAATTCAAAAGTGGGCAGAATAATTTTGCATTTAACCAAGTTTATTAAAGACAGAAACCAAGTCTGAAAGGAAAAGAAAATTTACGTACTATAAAACCCAAAAATATTTCATGCCAAATTTGTAACTTCAGCAATATTATTCCTTGTTTTCAAGTTCTCTCTTGATGGTACCATATGAAGACATTGCAGATATATATCTGAAAGCTATAGTGCCTAAGATTAAGTTAATAGCGAAATGGTAGAACGAAACACTTACAAACCTCACTGACGGAGGGGAGATTCTTAGACACTTGATGACGAGTAAGCATCATCCTGGAGCACTGATCACTCACAGGTTAACAAATAGAGAAGCATGGTACGTTCAGATTTCACTGGCTACATGATGTCTAATCCCTGGTATCTCTCCATATTATAGAGGTTGATTTCCAGCCAACTCCATACAGAGTCTCTCTGTAAGATTTCCTTAAAAACTGATGAATTAATGCATAATTTAGAGCATAATGCTAACGATTGTGTTGCATGAATTGCTAATAAATGTGAGCGTTGAATCTGCTCAAGAGTGATGTTACAACTTCAGTGTCCAGGTAAAAAAAAAATAAGATGCAGGAGCAAACATCGACATGAAGGAATGGTTGTTGTTTGATGAAGTGAGGAATATGCAATATATTGATCCATCTCCTTGAATGTTACATGTATGTATTCAGTGTATATATTTGATATCCACTTAGCATTGCACTGCTGTAATACCCCAGGGACAAGCAGCTTCTACTGTAAACCAAACCACAGTTTTGCCTGCGGAGAGCAGTAACCGGATACCACATGTACAATATTCACACGCCGCGGTGCTCATCACTACAGTTGGTGTTTACAGTTTTATTTTGGCACAGTACAAAAACATCATTTTGGTTTGCCCTTGTCATGTTGTCGTAGGTATCAATGCCAACTATGCATCATTCCCTTCACGATGTTCCGTTGGGGGAGCGTTCTTTCTGTTTACACCAGCATGAACATCAACTTGTGTAAAACTTTGTGATTGGAACAGAGTGTGCCGCTAATCACGGCATCTCTCGCCAGCGTAGAGTTTAGTGAAGGTTTTCAGCTTACTCCATGTATATTTCCAGTGGCTAGATTTACGATTGCCAAACCGCCAGCTGTGATAAGTTTAGGATATCTCTTGCCCCATCTTGAATTTATCTAACTTCGTCACCAAAGAACCTTGAAAGGAGCATAAGAAGTTCTGTATCATTCACAGGTTTGGAAAGAATGAAAAGGCCTTCAGTATGCAGTTTAGTACTCACCACTTGATGGGAGGTAAACAGCATCAGTGACTTTTTCCTTTCTACCTTTCGAATTTCTTATGAACAGAAATTGGTATCTCCGGAGTTGCTTGTGAATTTTCAGTACCGATGGACAGTTTAAATAATCGTCAAGGCCAACCACATCTGCTTAACCAGAGGTCCACAGTTTTTTCATGCATCCCGTTTTGTGCAAATGTTTCCGTCATGGAAACTCAACAAAACGGCTTGCCGAAAACTATCGACTCATGATTATCTTTCCTTTAATGTGAAAAAAAAAATGTTCAGTGTTTGCCTGTTTGATTTGAATTTTCAGAATTCTATTTGAAAGATGTTTCTTTTTGGTACTCCTCTCAAAAGACAGACAACTTTCCTCAAAGAGAAAGAAGGTGAATGAGAAAAAGAAAAAAAAGAACTAGGTCTTTAATGAAAAGTTTGTGTCCTCAGTGAAGAATGGGAAGTTAGCCTTTATCATGATAGTCATTGACTCATTTAATTTTGAATGCTTCTTTTTTTAATCAACCATTTCTCCTTTGCTGGAGCAAGGGAACCAAAACAAACAATAGAGTCTCCATTGATTCCTTTGTTGAGAGAAAGTTTGGGCAAAACAACACACACGTTCCCATTTGATTGGTCGATCTCAGGTGCAAGCCAAATAGGAAGATAAGATGAAAGGGTAAAATGAAAAAAAAAAAATAAAAAAGAAGAGAGAGAAAACAAACATTAAGAATCTCTTAGAAGCCCTGAGATATAAATATCTTTATTGTATGAAACGAGTCTGACAACATGCCACACGAAAAGGACAGTACAGCCAAACTAGGTGGTTGTAAAGTTAAAATTACGACAAGGACGCAGCAATTGGTCAAACTGTCTTCTTGGTTCTCACTCAATCTTAGGGATGGAGGTAACTTCATGATAATCTAGTGGGTTATTCAAACCCCCAACGAAATGAAATCGCTACAATTGGTTGATTAACCAGGTCTCAATGACTGATGATGCATTTTCTATGGAGTCGAGGCCAGAAAAAGGAAAACGAATTTATCTACCCGAAGTCTACCAAGAGTGAACAAGATTTATCATTGATCAATCAACAATCCAGTTTACCAGAGAATGCACTTGATTTTATGCAAAGAAATGTACAAATCATAGGGGTGTAGTTTTCTAAAGAGTTACTCCTGCAGAGTATCGGTTAAAGAACCACTTGTTTTTGTGAACCAGGACCGTCCGTCCTGCTTAATGCTGATCAATTTGGTTTTCTATGCCAAATAGTGATGAGCCTGACTGCCCCCCCTCCTAAGATTGAATGGGAACCGTTCATAAAGCATCATAACCAGTGCATTGCATCCTGGGAAATTACAGACACATCGTCTTTCTCAGCAGTTACCTTTAAACTGCTTTGTCCAATCACTCAAGTACATGATTATTTTTTTTTTGTACATTTTTACAAAACATTTCAAGCATTTGTCGATGCAGTACAGCTTGACCCAAATTTAAAAATTTTGACAATGAAGCAGGCAAGACAGGTTATTTTGTTTTTATCATGTATGGATCCAAATTTGAGGAATTTATTATTTTTTCTTTTTATTTCTTTTCTAATTCACTACCAAAATTGGTCTTTTTCCAGAAAGTTCAGCCCAAATGAAAAGGCTTTAAAATGGAGCGCAGACAAAGAAAAGAAAAAACAAAGGGAAGATGAATTAAGGGAGGAAAACTTTTCCGTACAAATGTCACTTAACCCTGGTTAATAATTGCCTGTCCAGAATTAAGCACAAAAGTAAAAAACTTAAAAGTAGAGAGAAAAAAATGGAATACCAAACAGAAAGAGAAAAAGAAGGAAAAAAAAATGAAACAAAATTGCAAGCAGATGAAAAAAATACAAGCCGCCAACACTCAAATTGAAAAAAAAAGGGAAAATGTTCACAAGGTATGCATGGTTTAGCCTTTAGAGAAAAATGTAAAATAGTAATAACAATAATAATGACAGTGAAGAATTGAAACACATTTGTTTCTTTACACCTCTTCAAATTAAGCGAGAGACATGAACTTAACACAGATGGTGCTATCGCAAAGATCGGCAAACCACAAACGGGAATGCCGTCGAACAAAACGTAAATCTGTATTTTTTTCTTTTCGAAAGGTAACGAAGGAAAAAAAAAATTGAAGAGAAAAACAAAGTAAGGCATTACTTCATACAAAAAAAAAAGAGGTTTGGTCAAATAAAATAACGAATTTAGTTTTTTTTTTTCAATGTACAGCACTTTTGATATAACTTTCGAGATGAAACAAATGCAGTGAGGTCAGTAATAAACCATTGACGATGACCACGGCGATGATTGATTAATGGGAAGCTGTTTCTCTTGTTTTGTTCCACAGTCGGCTTGCTTTCGTTACCAACCGAGAGGGTCCTGTGCAGACCATACCCTGCCTGAAAGAAACGGAAGCCAAAACAAAAATGAAATAAAACAAAGACAAAGCCATACATAACATGCTTCAAATTACTGAAGTTTTGCTTGTGATATTATCATAAAAGCACAATTTACACATACTTTTATGTCATCTGATAACAAATCATTTTTCTGGCTACATCTGCCACAACACGCAGTTTTGTACCTCTCAAAGACCTATGTGTTTCAAACTTTTGGCTGTTCTATCTTCAATTTTTTGCCTGTTGGTCGAAGCAGTTAGAAAATCTTCAACATTTCCCCCCTCACACAAACAGTTTGGGACTTTTCCCAAATTTGCCAAACAAGTTTGATAGGGGACCAGTGGGGGGGGGCTGATATGTTGGTAGCTAGTTCATGTAATAAGCCAACCTCAAACTAAGGAGAAAAGAACACTTTATAAATAATCCTGAACCCTTTTGAACATCCAATTCTGGCCATCTTGTTCCATTCACTTTGGATCTTATTTAATCTTCACATAAGAACGTATCTCCCAGGTTTCCAAATTTTCCAGCCTTCGCCCATTTTTTTACACTAATGCAGGTAAGCTTGAGGTGTTTGGTACAAAGTGGTGCAAAACGCATCTTATTCTACAAACAATTCTTGTTTATAACGGACATACGGAGAGTCGGCTACATGTATGCCACACGGGACCTTGCCTATGCATGAATCTTTCACTTAACTTTTTAGTTCACATTAAGTTTACAAGGCATATAAGACAAAACTCATGGAACTGTTGAACTACTCCTTAGGGGTGTGACATAGTTTACCTTGCATTTTTTTGTTAAGTTGCCTGAATGTCAGCATTGACCCTCAATGGTAGAATCCATTGTGAAAAGTATGAGTAATTGTCAGGGGTGCCTGCAGATGAACACAGGAGAAAACAACATGAAGTAATGACACATAAACAGAAATAATTCAAGATTATTCAAAGTAAAAACATAAGGAAGAAACTTAACAACTCAGCAATGTTCTGTTATAACATGACGGTAGTCAAAAGATGAAATATTATGCTACTATAAGCAGTATATTGTAAGCAATTATTTTCCTAAAAACCAACGTAAGACGTTAAACCCCAAAATAAAATCTTTTATGTAGGAGAGTGGCAACTGCATATGTTCAGGTCACATCATCATTTTAATTTACAATCGGAAGTCAAATACAGTACAGGGTTGATTGACTATGTCCTGCACCCCCACCCCCCTTCCGGGCCCTAGCTACGTAGCAGAAGCATCCATCTTTCATTTACCACAAGATTATAGACGATGTTCTTTTCATGATTTTCATACATATTAAATCATCACATGCATATTTACATCTGCGGTTGGTCCTCAGTGCCCTATAGCTTTCAGTCTCTTTAATTGATCTTTCTATGTAGTTCACACTTTAAATTGTGTACACTTAAGTCCGTTGTTCTTCTTTTTTTTGTTGTTGTATCAACGTATCTTTCTTGACATTCCATAACATAACATAACATCATCCTTCTTCTCTGCTTACAATTTGTTTACAAACAGATGCTAAAACTAAGACTGTGTTTTATTACATAAGCTGTCAATTTGATACCTATGTAGCTACCAGAGTATTCATTTTTATGCAGATGCTAGTCAAGCCTGTGTAGCTGAGAAAGCAAATTTTTATCTGTGTGGCCACCAGACAATTAACTTTCTACGTAGCTGCTAGTCAGTCTGCATAGCTACCACATTAAACTTTTATCAGTGTGATCACCTGATTATTTACATTCTCTGTGCGGCTGCAGGCCAGATTTTATAGCTAGTAGGATAAAGTTTGCCACAACATTTAATTCATTCTGTGTAGTTATCAAAGCATTTCACTGTGTAGCATCCATTATGTTCATTTCATATGTATAGATGTCATGGCAATTTGGGAATATTTGCATCATTTGTGTGGATCTGTCTGACATTTCATTTAACCTGTTTAGCTTACATCATATTTGTTTCATCTCTGCAAATGTCTGTCCTTTCAATTTATTTGTGTAGCTGCCAGAATGTTTCTTTACATGAAGCTGTGTCTTTGCTAGAGCATTTCTCCGTGTAGCTAGCATGCCTTCTACAAACCAATTAATCATTGAAGCTCTCAGATATTGTTTTCTCTGGGTAGCTGGTGGTCTTTCATTTTAACCTCTGTAGCTGCCAGACTATTCATCTATGGTGATGCACTTCTTAGGTAGATGAATTACCCCATTGTCGTGAATTATTAAGGAAAACAAAATCATGCAACCTGCACTAAAGCCACACATTCAATTGTTTGCTGGTATGGAAAGTGAGAGCTTAGCATAATGCCTGCCAACTGGAATTTTTGTGTCGAAATTGCAGAAAACACACACACGAACGAAAAAACACAGCTTCACATGTAAAATTTTACAGTTGATAGACTATTTTGAATTCAATTTGCAAAGAAGAATACACACTGTACAGTTGGTACTGAAGGGAGCATCTGCATTAACAGGCTTTTCTTTTGCATACAATAAAAGTGTCCCCACTTTTTTACTGGATAAATATGGAACAAAAGTAAGCATTTCTTCTAGGTCAGTTTCTATGGTTACACCAAGACAGCCATGATCCACATAACAGCAGTGTGTTATTATGGAACATTTAACTTGTGAGAACTTATTGAGCCAGTCCTCCACAGGACTCGCTGCATGCTGGAACAACTAATAAATAACGTTTAAAGTACCAAATATGATGGAGAATAATTGATTGTTGTTTTTGTTGCTTTTTTTTTTTAATCACCTGCACAGCTAAAATAACGCTTATGTAATGATGCATTTGCATAAGGGCCAAACATAACTGAGTGAAATGTTCTCAACTTTGCGAAACTTCTGAATTTTATCCATTGCCATTTTACATGGACATGGGTTCATTGCGGCAGCTACTTACAAGGGATTCACATCACAAAGGCTAATAGCAGCAGACATTTTATGCGTCATTAGATGTCACATACTCGATTTTTAAATTTGGTCGACAAGCCAGACTGCAACATTCAAAATTGAGCAAACATGATAGAATCTTTGTCACAGGATATTGCTGAATTCACTCCTTTTTTACAGGGGAGGGTGGATGGGAGAGGGGGTTTGAAGGCGGAGGGCAGAGAAGACGTGTAAGGATAGAACTGGCGATGGACAGGTTATGGGTCAGACATTGGCTTCCTCCACAAACCTCACAGAAGCAGTGGTGTGTTTCTTCCAACTTGAATGGATTGACCAAAGGATACTTTTAAAGCATGATGCACCGGTATTCATGGAGACAGACCTGCTACCATCGACGACATACAATTTTTACCACAGCGAGTTTCATTCCCAACAGAAATAAAATTCATGTGACAAAAAAGGAAAAAAAAACAAGATGGTGCAGTGCTCTTCCCAGTTTAGTGAGTGTTTGTTAATGAATGCAAAAAATCTAAAGCAAAAACCGGACAACACCCATCCCCACACCCCCATTCAATCTTGTAACTACTTGTAGATCTCAAATTTTGATATTTTAAAATTTTCAATGCGACACAATTTCCTCTGTTGAGGAGGCAAGATCCATTAACCCCAAACATCTCTTACCGAGTGGAGCGACATGCCCAATGACACCAATCAGAAAAAAACAATGGACCGTTCTTCCAAGACATGGAATTTTGTTCAAAACCACATTTTTTCCCTCTGTTTTAAGTGTTCTCTTTTTTTTTTTTTTTGTTCTCCAAAGGGTGAGGGCTGTGAAAGTGTAAACATCACATCAATACCATTTTTGACTGAACACAGCAGCACATACAGAAGGGTGTAAAAGGTCTATTGCTTTTTTTTTTTAAAGAGAAGGTGCTAAAGCTACGACATGTGACAAACTAGTGAACTGGAGCAGAAAGGGGGGGGGGNNGAAAGGGAGGGTTAGGTATTAACCGGACTAATAAGGGGTTAGTCGTGATGGAAAGCAGACGAAAATGTACTCTTTGTCTAAATTCTATATTTCTACGAACCCTTCTTGGTACGTGATTTTTTTCAGGGTGGTAAACTGATCATGCACAAACAGTCCAAATATGGACAAATATTAATTACCTTCTGCAGTTATTAAGTGCAAAATGGGCAGGGTTTATTGAAATGGAGAAAGAAGAAAAAAACGATAAAAATGCAGTCACTGAATATAAATGCAGTACAGCACATAACTTGAAAAAAAAAAAACAGGATCTCCTTTTTCAAGAGACTTGCAAATCTGAGGATTTGTTATGGGGGTTAGAAAGATGAATTATTTTAAAAGGGTACGATCACCTTACAACAGACTCAAAGTCATTATGAAGACGTATGAATATCTAAGACAGATGGGGCAGTCTTTGCTCCAAGTGGCACAAATTCCACCTTTTTCCATTTTCTAACTGATAAACAATTTGTGTTGATGGAATCACCAAACAGTCAACACTTTCAAGAGTGTGGTGAATTATCTTTCATTTCCAGTCTAATCCTTAATGTGTCTGTTATCTTTCAAATTGACACAGGAACACAAGTTTTTTGCCTCTATACCAGTAAACGGTTCTCGGCAGAACAGAGAAACTGAAGATACGAACTGGATGCAAGCTGTGGATATCTGATGACTAAAGGCCAGATGTTTGCCACATCTGCGATGCCGATATAGAATCGTCTAAGCAAATGCTTTTTTCAGTTCTCTGTTGGTGGGAACTCGTTCAGACAAGGTTACGAAAAGGAGCACGATTGACATGGCCGTTGTTTCATATCGATACAAAAGTCATTTTAGCTTTGGCACAATATATAATCCTCCACTTAATATCTGAGTACAGACTTATCAACAGAGAGCTACATAAAAAAAAAAAATTAATAATTAAAAAATAAAAAGTTTTCTTTTTTGTGTGTTCACCTGTGCTCCGATGCCATAACTTGAAGGCTGGGGACTTGTGGCTTGAATGTATCCCCCCGTTCCGCTTAGGCCATTTTGGTCTCCCTGAGTGGTGGTGCTTCCATAAATGTCAAGCGGTCCAGGACTGCTTCCTGTTCCGTAACCTCTACTGCTGACCTGGGATGGTGAAGCCGCAAAGCCTTGTGGGAAGCCGTTTACGGCAACTGCAAAGATAAAGATGACTTTGAGACTGACTGACTGACAGGATACATGTAAAAGATGTGAAATCAAGTGAAAACAGCCAGGCTGTGTCAGATAATCATAGTAAGTGGTATTGGTGACCATGAGCCTCACCCTACTTTTAGCAGCAGTTACACAAAAAAAAAGGATGCACGCAAGATTTACATCAATGGATGAAAAACAAACCTTTGTCCCAACAATCAGCAGCCATTCACCAGGGATGAGTAATTACTCAGAATATTACAAGTCAACAATTTTAGCTTAAATTGAATCTACTATGAATATTCACTACATCAATAGATGAATTAAACATTGTTAATGTGAGTTCAGTAGTCAGCATCATTAACAGTCAAAACAGCCACATGCAAAAGGTTGATCACAGACCAGTGCCACACAGAGACCATAGTGATATTCCACAAATTAGCTTTTAAAATCAGTGTCGTCAGAATCATTCAGCCATTAAGAAGATCATAGAAACCATTATCATAAATAAACATTACACTCATGCATATTAGGATCATAAATATTCATCAGTCTTGCAATCAATACTCATTAACGTAAAGATCGGATCCATCATTAAAATCACCCAGTCAACACCAAAACCGGGAATGTCATGTATAAAATCAATATCGCTATCCAACAGTTATCCATAATTACCCACCATGAATATGCAGCAGGCTAGGGCTGTCTAAAACCTACAAGAGTCAGTAACATACATAATGAGTATTTGCCATAAGTCTACAATTAAGGCCATTAGTTAAAATTCTTCATTGATCGCCAAGCACTTGAAAATTTGTTCTAAGAGGATTTGGTACTATACCTCACTTCACAGCTAGAGCTCAAATATATCCCTACCACATTGTAAACGTCATTAACAGATTGCTCCTGCAATACCGCTTAAGTTTAATTTAAGTAAAACATTCACAGTTGTCTGTGGCATTCCAATTAAGAATGTTACTGATCCAGTTACCATGGCAACATGCCACTGAAAAGTTCGCAAGCCTAGGGATGTATACCCATTTTACTATGACGGAATCTAGAGGCAACAAAAAATTCCAAAAACTCTTTTAAGGGTTATTTCTAGCGTAGAGAAAAGGATAACCTTGGATTCAAAATGGCCATGAACAAATTACATTAGATTATCAAACATTGGTTGGTATTACTGATGGTTAGGACATGATCTGTTTGGTACATCCAATAACAAAATGTCAGACAAAATGAAGTAAAGTTAAAACCAGCTACAGTTCACAATCAGACTATACAAGTCAACCTTCACAGCTGCATGCATACAATGAGAGAGTGACGGCTAGAATTTTGGTATTCCGGTCCCTTTGGAGTCAGTTGGTTATTTTCCAGCCGTTCAGAGGTGAAGACTACCTTGGATTTACCATGCCTAAGCATACAGACTAATCTAACTTTTTTCTTCAGGAGAAATGTCATGACAGGATACAAGGCCATTCTAATACAAAAATGATGGCCAGAGACAGACCTGGGCACGGCTCTGGGCATTGCTCCAGCACGACGGAAAGAAATGTCATCAACGTTACACAATGATTACGATTCAATCCATTTGACATCCAAAATGGACGCAATGTCGACGGCAGACTGTGACTCGCTTGTTAAAGCTGTGGGGACATGCTTCATCGGGTAAAAATGACAGCAAGAAACATCGAATGAGAATCTCTGTCAGATTAGATGCTGCAAACTACCATCAAAATACATTCCCAACAAGCGTATGTCTATGCACCCCCATTTTACTTCTAGCAAAATGACTCACCTGTCATAGTGTATATATATCTTTCTGGAAGGTAAGAATCTCGGAGAGTTTCCCAATATGACATTCTACCAGACAAAATCAAATGAAGCTTCCTCATTATGAATTTCAGTCGCACCGTCAACTTGCTGTTTGTGACCACTACGGTTTGCAAAAGTTCTAAACGGCATGCAGTAAAACAAACCACCCCGGAAATTTAAAATAAAAAACCCATTCTGTTTTGGTGATTGGTCAGCTCTGAACTTATTACCTCTCAAAATTCTGTGTACTTCATCCGTCCAATTTGTCTAGCACCCAATAATAACCTGCTAGATAACGTCCATTATATTGATTAGCAACTACCCGTCAGCCAGTAATTTCTATTCTAGTGTCCCCTTTTGGTGAAAGGTTGTTCTTCAGCCCTCCCTAAAAATTTTTGTAGTTATTGTGGTTTCAAATTGCTTTAAATATGATTGCATGGCCATGATTCAAATGCTTTGATTCTGACAATTAATCCTCCCCTCTAGATCCCTTCGTGTCAGGTTGAGAAGCATCCGTTCAGAAGGTGTTATCAGTCAGTCTTAATGCAAACTGTGAAAAACAGTTAGCATCAGATGGCAGCAACAGATGGCAGGTTTCTATGTTCTTTTTCAACAGGTTTTGGTCAAATGTACTTACATTGCTTAAACAGAGACAGATCAGTGTCATTTAGCCAGCCTTCTGAGAGACATAGTGTACCTGTTCGTCAAATGTCTTGGGATTTTACGCGACCGACTGACGAATTGCCGCAATGCAAAAAACCTGCGCCGTATCATCACTGTTACATGTGGCACGATCACTAATATTTGCAAAGGTAACAGAAGCTGTGATGCACCATCAAGCCCTAACTCATTTGCAAACAAATATTTTCCAAAAAAAAAAATGTGCTATAGCATTTCTAAAGTGCAAATTTCATGAGCAAGCAGATGGTTAGTAATACTGGCAAAAGCAACTTGCCATCATGTAAAACTGCTACAAATACTTAAAGTAATGGTGCAAGCTACACTGGTACGTCTGGACAAGAACCAAGGCCTACAGTCATAGTATTCACATCAAGTTATGTATACATGGAACACATCATTAAAAGATGGAAAATCAGTTCCATGTACACACTGTGGGAAATGGCAAGTTCATAGGGAGAATATTGGCAGAATGCACCCTGTGGAATTCTGGTCACACAGGAGTCTACGGTGTTTACATCAATGATTCTACAGTCTGCTGACATGACAAAGAACATCCTAAGGAAATTGTCATGCCAAATAGAGGTGAAAAGATTAATAGCAACAAAGAGACGGTGGCATCCTCCATAGTGATAATGATGCGGAATGGGTACTGTTATTGTCGGCTATTTAACCTCATTTACTGTGGCAGGGCTGAAAGGTTTGCACTACATTAAATTTATCTGATAGAGTATGTCAGTTGGTAAAATATTAATTGAAACTTTTGTCAATTCTTCTGGGCATATGTTACCATCAGTAACGTTGGTTTGACGGAGGCAGCCAACTGTATGTCTATTGAACTCTCAAGCATAACATATCGGAGGTATTGTTTTATCTACCCCGTCTTCACCATGGTACTGCAACTGTACAATTGTAAAGCCAACTACTTGCTCTGATATTCCATATTATTTTCAGTAACCATACACATTTAGTTTATGTCACAAACTGCTACTATGTCAAATTGCCTACTCCTACTGTTTTAAGTAATTGATCTACTATTTCTTTAAACTATCTCTGATACATTTTACATGATATTCATTGATACGATCATCCATTTGATAACTGTCCTCTACAGTAGGTTGACTTCATGCTAGCGATGTTGTTGAACAGACGACACATCTTGACCACAAAACCGTAGGTTGATGGCTCAAGAAGCAGATACGTGATCTATTCTAGCTAATCCACTCAGCAGGTCCTCTGATGAAAGTTTGGTCACCACAAAGCCATCCTTGTCTACATTATGTCTTTTTTTTTTTATCAAAACAGGCTAAATAAGACCAGGATTTAGAGAAAGCATGATGATGTGTGCTGCTGACTTGATTACCTCGGTGAAGCATTCATACGTTACGCCAAAAAACATCAGCCAAGCTTCTGTCCATTTTATGCCCAATGATGACATAGATACGCAGACTTATGAAGAACTGGTCTACCTTGGCAGGTGGTGAATTCCAAACCAGTCATTCATACCATCACTGAGTACAGTCATGATGGGTGTGATCAGCCAACCTTATCAGACACAGCGCTTCAAGGTTAGGCTACCCTCCTCCCCACTGTTTGATAAAACCTTCAATATAGGCCTTAAAAACACTGATCAAGCTGTCTAGCAACATATTGGTAATAACGTCTGCAGACCACAGCTAAATGTGAAAGGGTCAGGACGAAATGAGACCAGAGAAGAGAAATGAAATTGCAGACAGCGTATAAAATGTCGTTTCCTCGCCTAGCGAATCATCTCGAACAAAAACAATTTAATAATGCTAAAACAGGACATAACCATCAATCAAGAATGCATGTGTCAGCAAACAACTGCCAAGCTAAGCTGATACTAAGAGGACAATGATTACAAGGGAAGCGTGTCCATCCACAGTCATCACAAAGTGTTCATGCATTCCTGCATATTTTCCTGACCGTCCGGTGAGGGTACTTGCTTGAGACTGAGTTTGGAATACAACGCCCAGATAAGAAGCACACAGCAAAATTTCCAACAAAAAAACTTGCAAATGATGAAAAAGCTCTACAAATAAACACAACATTCTTAAAGTGAAAGCTTGCGATGTCATGTTGACATATACATACATCCTTAAACTCAGGACACTTTTCTGGCAATCACACCATAAAACTGAGAGGGCAGAGAGAAAGCAAAACATTAAGTTCTAACAAAAGATTTTACAGTTCTTGACTACTCAACCTCAAACTTGATCCTTACAAACTCATCTTGCTGGAAAAAAGGAAAAACATTGCTATGAATTGATTTTGCTGTGTAGCGTTCTTGAAAACTTATTTACTTCACTTGAACAAACCAACGTACGGCAGTAAGTAATTTGAGTTTGATTTCGAGGACAGCTGCAGAGAGAGCAAAGAGCTACAGAGTATTGGGGAAACATATGTAAAAGCTAGGTCCAAGTACATCGATGGATGTAAACTGACCTGTCGGTCCAACAACTACGAGTTGAATAACACCTACAGCTGCAAACCAACGGAAGTGCAGTCAAGATGTGTTGATCAACATCAGTGAAAGAGGTTTGTTGATCAACATCAGAGTTGTGCAGCTACATGCAAGAACATTTGCGATCCTGTGCTAATTGTGTTGACCTGTTGATACATTTCAATACATAGTTCTAAGATATTTATATCAATGCCAAAACACTTGAAATGTATTGATCAAACACCAAGTGGATGGGGGGTATGATGATCAATATAAGATCACTACTAGCAGATGTATTTTGGGGACGTGTAGATCAGAGCCAGTACTCTTGATATGTGTTGATCAATAAAAGTGCACTGGAGGTAACACCAGTGTAGTAGAGATGCGTTGATTACTTTATACTATTAAAAATATTAATTACCATTTTCTAAAAAACTACATTTGTACTTGTATTTTCAAATTGTATCATTGTCAGCTTTCACAAAGGCAAAGGCAAACAAAGGCAAACGAGAAATGAGTGGACAAAAGAAGTTCTGTAGTGACTCTACAACCACCAACAGCTACAGTGATAGTCAGCACACTGAGTACATGTGAAGATTAATAGCAGTTACACTAGTGACAATCTTTTAAATCAATGTAAATACATTCCTCACTTGACAAAAAAAAAAACAAACTTCAAATTTTCCTCAAGTGAAACATGTCCTGAACTGCCAAGAAGGAATAAAGATAATTTCTGTCTTCCCGGAAAAAAAAAAGAAACTTAAAAATTTAGTTGATTCTACCCCCTTGCAGGCAGAATGGTTCATTTCTTTGTAGAATGGTTCATTTGTTGAAGGACTACACGGGAAGGTAGACAGAATCACTATGTCAAATACCTCTCTAAAATACCTCTCTAAAAGTGCAACCACTCTGGCTTTGAGTCTTCAGAGATGCTTTCGAGCTGTCACAAAAAGGGCATTGCAACTTTGATCCATATTGTACAAAATGTGTGACAGACTACCTTTCAATGCCATGAACAATGTGACGAATGGATTATTCTACCATTATCTCCTTGTCTAGAGGTAACACCATTTTAAAAGGGCTGATACATTTTTGTTTTGTTTGTTTTATTTTGGTTGATTTCCTTCCACAGGCCTCACAAAAGTTGCTGGAAGTTGTGACTTCGAAATCCTGACACCCAGTGATCCTAGCATTTAGAAGAGGCAGTTCCTTCGACTTCAAACCAAATAAACAACCCCAGTGGCTACTTTGCTGCATGTAGTTGTGAGTGACGTTGTTTTGCATTACATAAACTTTGCATTATGTAATATTACTGTCATACAATCATGATTCACTTCGTGTTACAACCAGTTTTCCAATTTCATCTGTGATTACAGCTTTTGGAGAAAAAAGCTTGATCAGTTTCTGAACATTTCTCTTAATGGCATGATTTCATGTTTTATGGAACAAAACCAAGCGGTCTACCATTTGATTAAAACTGGACAACTTGCCCCTCTATGTCTGATAATGGTGGGAACACACAGGAATAAAGGAACACTAGCTGGCAAGCCAGGTGCAAGTGACTGGATGTCTCAAAGATAAGATCTTATTGTTTGGTGAACTGTAGAGGCAGAAAAAGTTCAGACATGCTATTTGGACTAAAAAAAGGGTAGATTTTCAAATGAATAGCACCCTCAACCAGCACAATGCCTGAATGGGATTGGATTCCTTTTGACCAATCAGCCAGCTCCTCGTTCGCGAAAGGGGACATTTTCCTACCACCGATTTATATCTATGTCTCTCAATCTAATCCACAAAGTCAGCGAACACTCTCTTCGCTAGCTAGCACTGTACTATTATTCTCCAATACATCCTCAAAATGACCAATGAGAGTGCTTCCTACTTGAGGTAGCCAATCTGGTGTCATTTCTCCATCTATGCCACCCTCTTCATCTAAACTGACAGAAACTTGCCATTCGATACTTCACCAGCTGGTTTGGTGAACACTGCAGGGTGCCACGGCCGATTCATCAACTTGCAAATGCTATCCACGGGCATCCATATCTAATTTATCCATCACGGCTTTATGACTCACGGTACTGGCATCGGCTTCACTATCCGCTGTCGCACAGCCGCTGCTGCTGCTGTTGTTAAGCTCAGCTCTCCGTCCACATAATGATGCCCTTTGCATCTCTTATGTGGAAATATCGTTCTTCACTGTTATCGGAGAGTTTTTGCCGCATGATCCGAAGAAAGATGGTGAAACAAATGAAATTAATCCAATTCCTGCTTTGAGTCAGTATATCTACCACTCACATTGTCTTCACTTCCTCTCTGTTTTCTCACTGAAAACCCAAGATAGCTTCTGATGCAAAAAATGTGGCAATATCCTTTTTTTTCTGATGAGAAACTTAACTGACAATCTCCATCATCACTTCATTATTTGAGTAAAAGCAAAAAACCCACACACTTCCCTTGAACTGAGATGGAAAAATAAACAGCAGTTTTAATATACGGCAAAAGCTTTGGTGCTGGGAAATCAAAACACCGGCCAATTGTAAAAAAAATTTTTTATGCTACTTCCATGCAAAGAACCAAGTGAATATACGAAAAAAAAAGAGACAGAGAGATAAAAAGAGAAGACCCATTCAAAAAACAGTCAACTCTGTAGGACTGTTGATTAATGAATATGACCAAATGAAATACCTCGTGGATGGACTGGCAAGCTTAATGATAAAAGTGGCAGATTCACGCACGTTTAATGCGATAACATGATGAGCGACTTTGCTTTGTGAAGGTTGGCACTTTGAATGTTGAATTTGGTGAACCACTACCTTTGCTATTTTAATTGTAACTGTCACCCCAACTAACCAAAAAGAGAATACTTTCTCTCTCGTATTAAATACAGGAAGTGTCTACTACAGGTTATCGGTTTTACATGAATTAGTAAATTTTGTAAATGCTACCATGTTTGGTTTACATTCTTTTGCTCAGAGAGATCAAGACCACACATTGAGAAAGATTTTACCCTTAGCCATCCGAGACGTGACCAGAGGACGAACCCGGACACAACGAAACATGAAGGTGCAGTTAAGTTATTATTTGCTGCGCATCTCTCTAAAAGTCTTTTGATTGAGTTTTTTTTTTCTTAACTGGTGGGAAATGATGTGTTAATGAGAGAAAATGAATAAATACTGCAAATTTTGTACAGGCGTGCAACTATGAAACAAAGATATAAAGAAGGGAATAAAAAAAAAAAAAAGCATGAGGAAGAAGCCAGTTACAATATCCAACTCCACACCAACCAAAAATGGCACTTAACAGCACGTCAAGTTTACGAGTGGGGGTTACGTCTTTACCTGATGGACCAAAGTGGGGTCCGCGCCCTCGACCCCTTCCTCTGGAAGCTGAGCCCTGGTAGGCCGTCGGGAAGGGGAGAGCTCCGAATCCTAGGTCAGTACACAGGAGAGTTTACATTATTAATCTAATAATTGCTACTGATAAAAGATGAATCAATTTGCCATTCTCATCATCAGACTTTCAACAATAAATCTCAACTATCCCCCCCGAGTTACCCTCTGTGAGTGTGACATAATCCCCCAACCATTTCACATTTTTACTACAGCACTAGCAGATTCAGCTTCTAGTTATGTTTTCAGTCTCAGTCTACGGTCGAATCAGTCCCTTAAGCGTTTGCTCCAGACTTGACCTTGAATATTTCGTCCAAACTGGACCTTAGAGGCTCAGACAGGGGGACCATCATGATCACATCTTCATTGTCACGTGTGAGACAATAACATAAGCAGAGACAATCGCAGTCTGTGACTCTGTCAGCTCTGAAAACCAACCACCATCATAATTCACACTTGCAGTCACACACCGCCACTTGCAGTCAAAAATGTAAGATGATAGCTTGAGCCGTTAGAACGTTGTTTCCATTCATTATTTGTGTCTCTTACACTTAATATCGTTATTTCTCACCGGTTTATATGTTTTATGCACCAGACCTTAATTTTCTTCACTGGAGGAAAAAAGGTTTCACTTACTTTAAGTCTGACAAACCTTCATCAACACTGATTAGGTTAACTTTATTTAATTAAGGACAAAGACTCATCACCACAGACAGTTCCAGTTCTCAGAACCACTTCAACAAGTTCCTCCCTTAGCCTGTCTTAAATTCCTCCACATGTGCAATCAAAACAATGGACCTGTGTGCTGTGCAATATAGAGGACTACTCTTCATATTTCAAATCTACTGTCAATGAGAGAGTAGAACCAGTTGAGAATTTTGCTTTCCACCAGCCAAAAATGTAGCTCAAGGTGACGAGTGACTGCCTCTTAACCTCTCCCCAACTTCCATCACACTACACTAGCTCACACCAACCTTAGGTTGATCAGATCATATTTGTAGGGAATAAAGTTATTCTGTTTTAAGGTCTAGCCTGTTACAGTACCTTCTGGACTGTAAAAATATATCCTGATTATGACAAACCTGGTGAAATATGGGTCAACTCTGGTACCTCTCACAGTGTGGGGATGTATTTTGGTATTATGATCTGAAGAAGAGCTCCTCTGCATCAGTAGCTCAGGTGATGTCAAATGTCACATGACCCTAAATGATCCAATCAGAAACTCTCTTCCAATTTTGAGAGAGCACCGATGAAGAAAATCCCAAAGGGGACTAACCACAAAGCAGATCCAAAATGGACTCTATCTGCCGGTGTGAGCAAAGAACCATCACCCAACGATCTGCAGCCTTATACTTTTGAAAGGGTAATATCAAAACTTAAATTTATAGGAAAATTAGCAAAGTGTATAAATCCCCATACTACCACTGGTGAGGACCTCGGGGCACACCAACAGAGTTATCTTCTAAAGTGGAGATAATAGATATCCACCTCATATTCCTTATCTTTTCAGTCAGTCCTTTGCATGACAAATAACCCTGAAAGGTTCTTTCTTTTTCTTTCCATTTTCCACCTTCTTAATACCTATGTCAATGCCACAAGAAAACGGCATAAAATGGTTGCAGCATCAACTTGAACCATTTTCTATGTGATCGGGATTGTCGTATCGAGTTTAAGGATATCAACCAGGCAGGCAATGAATAAAGACCTCTTTACAAAATGAAAAAAAAAAAAATCAGCAAAAACCTCCCAGTGCGGGCTACACAAGAATACAGGCGACCTAGCAAACATAGACTGGAAACAGGACAAGCGATAAATTTAGCTGTGGTGATATGTTGCCATGGGAACTCAGAAAGGCCATCAACTTTTCTCTGATAGTAAAGTTATCCATCCATAAAGCAGATCAGAGGTAGGGGGATGAAAACAAGCAGATGGAAACAGTGCAAACACTTTAAAGTAATTGCAACAATAATAGAAAGAGAGACCCATTATTGTAAGACAGAGCAGACTCCCTGTCACTCCAGAGGTACCCTGTTAAGAGGGTTAAAAAGGGAAACGAGGCTGCCGTGGCCTTGCTAATGACAGCTTAAGACCCCAATGTACCAAGCCTCCGAAGTACAACATTTTACCGATAACATAAACAAATGCACCCATGCATCACTGAGGTATTTGCTCCCATGTAGAAAGACGAGCCTCCCAAATGAACGGAACCGACCAGGGGAATGAAGAATTGGTCCAATTTTGAATCGAATCGCCTTGGATGGGGCCTCTCATCCAGCAGGCCTCGAGGAGGTAATATTCTCTTAACACTAAAGATGACAAAAATGAAGGGGGGGAAACCTGTACCATGCTCTATTCCCGTTTTCAGTTCATCGAACAATAAAACGGCAGTCCTACCAAAACATATGGCTTTAGTGTCAACTCTGGTTCATACCAGACATTAATATTCAACATGAACTGGTTCTAAATCAGCTGCAGAAAATCTGCTGGTTCCCATGGTGACAAATGAGAAATGGAAACGATTTACAAACGTGACTGGCTTTGTTGGTTTGATGAGAAAAGCCTGTGTTTTGGTGATGACAGCTCTGTGACACATGCCCAACTTGTTTTGACGTAAGCTGTTCTGGGCAGTAAAACGAAAACTTTGAGAAAGTTTCACTCCCCATTTCCCTGAAAGCAAAGGTCTCATGTAAAAGTGATGTAAACCACATATGACATTTTTAGTCGATAATTTTATGGACTTTGGAGGCTGGTTTGGGTAAGTTTACAGCCCAATCTTTACGATCTCCAAATAAAACAACGGTAATTTGACAAGTCAGTGAGTGGTTACTACTGATTCGGATACTCGAAGAGCCGGGCGGTGATAATCAAGGGGAGGATAGGACCACATGCTTGGATCTTGTAAGTCTCGACTGAAGAATTTATAGCCGCCGTCATTTTGGTTTAGACTTGTATATGTAACATCATGCACTGATGCAGCACCTCTCGCCAACTTGCTCAGCCGGGGACTCTCGGTGCACAGCTGATCAAGATGATGCTTTGTGATGCAAACCCTTTCAACTGTGGGAGGAGGAGGATCTGTGATTTCCGGTAGTAGTTGATGGTTGATGAAATTACACACGACGGACACCACATGTTGGTCTGTGAGACCATCATAACCATCTACTCAGGTTACAAGTCAGGTTATATATAATCTTTCTCTTCTTTCACTTGTAAATTTTGCCACGATGAAAGTCTTCACAATTACTCCCTTCAGTTCTGGTGCAAGACAAACCCAAAGAGGGAGCACATCCTAATCAACTCAAGAAACCTACCTTATTGTTGTAACTCCTCCTACTTCCTTCAGAGATCTCTGTCAATTTAACCGCACATTTACGACTAAATGAACTTACTTTTGCTAATTACCCCATTTCAGATATCCCTATTGCCTTTTTTCCTTTTTTTTTTCACTCTCCTTGACTGCAGATCCAATTTTCTACTTTCATGGGGAATGCATTCTTAACAAATTCTTTACGAGTTTTGGGGGTGACAAACCTGCTACATATGGTGGAACTGGTGCACAAGCGTAAGCCCCTCGGGGAAGCTGGTGAAAGCCGGTCTGAAATGGGCTTGGATTAACTGGAGGAAAAAGAGACAGAAGAATTAAAAAAGAGAACATTTACTTGTGTAGAGCCAATGAATCGTGGAGGACTAACATATCGATTGTATCAACAGAGAACTGGATCTTTTATCTCCTACCATTTACACACTAGAGGTAGTCAATTTTGTTGCTAAATCAAGGGTTTTACTTCTCGTGGAATAACAATGCTACTTATTCGGGAAGGTGACATGAAAAAGTGGTAAGCATTGAATCTGGGAAGACAATGTCCTGAATACCACCTCCTGGGTGGTTTACCTGAAAAGCGAGAAGCGGTTACTGCAAAGTGCGACAGGTTTTGGAAGCCTAACTTCCGACTGGAATGAGTTCCAATCTGAACTCGACCGCACCTCCCTCCACACATTGTGTTGGTTTGACGAGTTACCGGTGACGAGTATCAATAGTACCACAGTGGTAACGGGGGACTTGTTTCATCACGCAATTCACTGTATCAACAACCACTAATGGTTATAGTAATATTTAGCCTCCAGGTCGGATCCCTATCAGTACATATACCAGGGCAAAGGTCGAAAATCTGACGTTTTCTGAATGCAATTGGTAGCAAAGAACACAAGTCCATCGAACATTTGATGTCCTGTTTGTTGAAAACCCAATGAACGAGAAACAAACTGCACATTCTTTTCCTTTTTTTTGTTCTTTGAAGATGCAACATGAGCAAATGACAGGCATGGATGTTTGTGTTGATTAATCACTGGGGTAACTAAACTAGGACTTTCACTCAGGACTACCATCGAGTTAAACAGTTTTAATCACTGAGGGGGATGGGATGACAACGGTGCAACAGATGTAAGCATCTTCAGGATGGAGGGCTCAGATGACCGACATCGACTTCTTCCTCGTTATGACACAGTATAAATGCGAGATCTTCCAAAATGTCTGACCGCATTCGAGCCAAACATTATTCAATGGGATATCATGATTTAGCCTATGATAATCCCCACTGGCCTTTGACCTTTGACCTTTGACAAATGCAATAGGCTCATTTTATGATCAGTGGGATGCGGATCTTGATACGTATCCAATATGTAAACTGCTCAGAGAAAGATTTCCTTGAGTTGTTGTTTACAATGTTTTTTTGATAAATGTTCATAACAAAGAAAACGGTGGCTGAGGGAAGACGGTTTTGAAAACCGATGAGTCATCTAAATACAAAAATGTGAGACATTGCCTCCGCTTAACTGATTGAAATCTGAACGCATGGTAGACTCCTTCCCATCATTCTAATAACTGATTAACTGTGGAGAATTTGATGCCGGTCTGCAGTTCCAAACAAGATTCATTAGTACCCACTGACAAAAACCTTTTTCTTTCCTTTTTTTTTCAAGCTTTCTGCATTTTTTCTTTCCATGGTCACAATTATCCTTTCCATTAATCTCCTGGTGGAAAAAGGCTTCCAACTTTCTACGGCTGATATATTTCAGCTAAAAAAAAAAAGTTATGGAATATTCCCCTTTTTTCATTTCTTTTCTTTTGGCAATTTTAATAATTAATAGCAGATGTTTCCAATGTTTTATTTTGTCTTGTTTATATCTGTGTCATTTAACTTGGCTCGACTTTCCTATTAATAAATTATGGTGGATGATGGAGGTTTACACTGTCTGTAATCAGACACCCGATGTATAAGGATGGGCAGCGAAAAAGAATTACGGAATTGTACTCGCAATCTTCGGAGGGGGGTGGCAGAAGTTTTCGCTCATAATTCTGAGGCATTAACTGTTGGCACACATTTACGACAGATGAACAATGTTGATAATAAGGCACATGTATGCATGAAAGCCTTCACCTTTTCTGTAATATCACTGTCAACTCAGCACTGCTTGCATACCCCACACTGTCACAGGTTTCGTGGTTCTCTTTCTACTACTTGCCATAAATTTCATTTCACTTTCACCTATTCAATTCTTGACATTCTAGCTACTTTTTCCCAGTGAACCTTTACCCTTTTTTTCTCTCGAAAATATTAGACAGACTCTTTCATTTTCCCCCTTGCTCAGGGAGAATTTGCCCCATAAAACATTTCTATTTCAATTTTGACCAAACCTCGGGAAATTCTTTGGCTGTATTTTTTTGAGGGATGTGGTTTAAAACTGTCATCAGGTTTCATAATGGCCTCCAAATTTGCCTCTAATAATGCACCAAAAAAAGGAAGCCACAAAGCTAGTGCAAAGGAAGGAACCCTTCTTAATTCCAATTGTAGACAAGAAAAGGAAAAAAACAAAACAAAAAAAGCAAAGGTAAAAACATCATAATGGAACATAACAAAGGGGTGGGGGGACGGCAATAATTTCTCTGTCACATCATCTTAATCGATTATTATTTAAAGATTCTTGGAAGTTCCAAATAAAAGAAAAGCATAACACAGGTGAGTCGCATTAACTAACATTTCACTGTGAAACCAAATGGCAAACACAGAAACAATACAACTGATGGTTTATAGGAACTAAGTGAAGATTATTTCTTGCTTTCACTACCTGTAGACATGAATGGTTCTGCAAGGAACGTCAAACAATGATAGATTCTTTGAAGTAACAGTCTGTTCAAACATATCGATTTTACAGGGTATAGGCTACCCCAGATAGCTTTGAATGAGGACACAAGGACACCGGGCATGTCATTAGAAAAGCTGATTTCATTTTATAAGGGGTTAGAGTGAATTAAACATGAAAATGAAAGAGCTGTTGTTGTTCATCATTCCTATTTAAAGAAAACTAATAGCGTGATCAATTTTGGTGTGTTCAGTGTGGCTCCATCATTCTCCATGTTTTAAGTCTGTTTATCAGCGGGTGGTTAGCTGATTGAGAGACTTTAGGCTAAGCGAGGGAATGTTTGAATGTGACAGGGGCAGAGAATGTTAGTAAAGGATATTGTTACCTTCTGTGTGTACGTAGGGGATGATCAGATGAACACAAAGATGCCATTTCTTGAATCACATCTGTGATTGGCCAACTCCTAATCTCCTTTTGTAAACGATGAATTGATTGGTGCTTACANNGGGGGGGGGGTGGATTGATGCACCCCTCTAATCATGCTTTGACCTCCAAAATAGATTTACTTGTAGGGGACATAGGTGTAAATAAACGAAAAAAAAAGTAGGAATACGCGGATATCTGCCTTGACCTGGAATTGCTCTCGGCCATTTTTTATTTTCTGTTACGCTTCTCGCCAACTGATGGTGGCTGTCCACCTATGTCCTATGATAAACGTTCTATTCGACGCCCAGTAATGAAATTCTGTCGCCCCTGTCTAAAGAGCCTATAGTCACGTTTAATAGATGTCCAATATAAATTGCGCCACTGACTTACGCAATTAATCGTCAAATGGTAGATGTGGTCTCTGAAGCCTACGAAGTATCTTATTCCCGAAAACAACAACAAACAAAAATGACGAAAGAAAACCAAAACTACAATCATTTAAATTACATTTCAGAAATCGATCGTGAGTTGAAGTAATATCACTTTCGCTATTTATGATGTAACAAAAAAAAATAGTAACAGGAGCAAAAAAAAAAAAAGGAATTTGAATTTCAAAAATTACCACGCTCTGTTGATCCTTGTTGTCTATATACTCAGTCATAATCAATTGCATTTATATAATAAGTGTGGAGGTAGCCTGTGGCTTGACATTACGTCGGATGACTGACCAACTGAACAATTACGGAGGCAAAATTTGGTATCTTTTTACAAGGCCAGTTCAGATAGGAAAACCTTAGCCTTTTACTCTTTTATAAAAAACTCAGAACCTTCCGGCTGGCTAAGTTTAAGTGGTTCAAATGCCACCACTCTTTTTATACACTCGGTGACACAACTTCGTTTGCTTTCTCTAGTTCTCGAGGAATGCAAAATATTTTCCTGGAAATTGTGAAAAATGTCGATAAAATTCATTAATATTTAGCAAAGGGCCGCACACACCTTCCCCGGACGGTCACACAATTATTGTTACGCAAGTATCTGCTGTCATACTTGGAGATAGTAGTACACCTGCAGAAGTTTAATTACACTTAAAATTTGTCATCTATTCATAGGCAAATAATTTTATTTAAGGAGAAATCAGACACACCAGTTAACTTTATCTCGCAATCTTAGCAAACGGCCGCTTTAAAAGATCTAAAAGATTCTGTTTTTCTCTCACAAATTTGTTGTTTAGTGTGTTATATAGTTTCCTTTGTTCCTCGCTGTAATAACAAGTAATGTAACACTCCTCATGGTAACGAGGGAGAAGTTTTCTCAGTTTCTACTTCCTATCCTGCAGGAACACAGAAGTTACTTCGCAACTTTTGTCCAAAAACAATGTAAAAGTCTGAAAGTTTCTTTCAAATGATGTAAGAATCTTTACGATTGATTGATAAAAACCTTTATTTTAAAGAACCAATCGCTGATTTTGTAATAACATTTTCGGTTATGAACTCCCCATCGACATCCATACAGTATCACAGTGACTGAGTCACTTTTCAACAGAGTTCCTCTCCCAGGTCAAAGGAGCCGGCATCTCTCTGGTCCGGTAAAACCACCAAGATAAGAGGCCATGACTAAATACTCGACAGAAAGCGATAATCGAGTCAAAGTTTCCATATGGGCTTAACCCACTGAACACTTTAACGGTTTTAGTTATCATTCATATTCATCGTTTGTACTAACTTGGTGGTATTGTCCTTTCTATATCTGGTGCCTTATGGAGACAGCTTTAAAATCGTAGGAATAATTATGAAACATTTGTGTCAACAGCGGGGGAAGCGGTTCGAGTTGAACCCTTTCTTATATGATCCTAATCACACCTGTGGGGAAAAGAAGTAAGGAACAACTCTATGCTCTACCCCATCATCTCACAGGCTCTATGCTACTACACAGCTCTCTCTATTTGCAATACCTTCGTACTCTCTGCTTTCGCGAACAATTTGAATACCCCACCCCTCCCCTACAAGCACACACACACACACACACACAATGGGGAAAGAGAGAGAGAGAGAGAGGGGGGTGGAGAGAGAGAGAGAAGAAAGAAGAACGAGGCTACTTGGGTTTGCTTTCTATTTTTTATGTAATGATCTACTATTAGTTGTAAGGTTCAGAACGTTTGTGGATGTCTGATTTCCAAGTAACCACTTTACCCCTTGCGTAATGATTACTCGAAACAGGAGTTCGATTTTACAAGGAACATAAGCTTCAAGAACATGGATCTTCAAGATAGGGCCTTACAGACTATCATTTGCTACAGGGAACAAAGGAGATGTGGGTAA
>VJOZ01014373.1:1834-18272 GCA_009801055.1 Stichopus horrens | reverse complement strand
TCACAATGGACATCACTGACCATGAGTCAGTTCTATCATTATGTCAGGTAACAAGAAACTTGCAGTTTAAGGTCAAGTTCTTTCAAATTCTCGAGTTGTCGTGTGCATAAGGTTTTTAGAGACTGCACTCTTCTGAGGCAGTATTTGAACTTCAGAAAAAGGTATGTTCGGTTATGGGCTAAGAGCTAAGCACGTACCAAGTTCTTCTGAGCTACCTTTAAAAACAGGATCATAAACACTGGCACGTCCACATACACAATACGTCACTTGTTTGTACAGAGAATCTTTCAATGGCTTTTAAAGTTATAAGAAATAGCTTTATTTCTGGTCATCTATTGGACAGAAATATTGATAGGTAGGCAACCATGCACTTGCACTATCGCCTATTGATTCGTAAACAAAAAAACAAAAAAATAACGAATATTGACTAGCAATCACATGCTACTGGTGTATCCGGATCATTTATTAAAGAACATATGGAGTTATTTAAGAGTTATTCCAGAGAGAAAGAACGACTAAGATTACGATATAGAGCAACAATGTAATAAAATATGGTAAATCTGCAGAAAGATTTGTCTCGTTAACCCATCGTGGGTTCGAAATACCAATGTTTGTTCCGCCGTAATTCTATTGTCGTATCTTACATGCTGGCATGCCGCTTTTGATTGCCCGTAAGGAAAGGTTAACGCAGCTCTCAGGATGCCCCTGTCAGGATCGATTTTTCCCTCCATTCGAATCGGTTCAGCTTGCGTGTGTTCCCCTTATTCCGTTGGGACGAGCCTGCCCCCGTAAAGGATCACCGATCGCTATTACAAGCAAATCAAAATGATGGAATGACTTTTTTTCCATTCATTCCTGTCGGTGATGCTTGATAGAACGGTCCCCGTGGATCGAACGCTAGTTAGGTTAAAATACTACCGGAGGTTGCCATATACCTAAATTATATTATTTTTTTGAACAGTTGAAAAGTCTGATTACGGGTGGATCATGTTTGTACTTTATGTGTATATACATATACGCCCTACATATCCTACGCATATACTTTAATGTGTGTTCTGTGACGCCTGGTAAACATGATATCTCAACGGAGAGACTATTCGAGTGATGTTACACGTGATGTTACGTCATGGTAGAGGTCAAACAAAGGTCATTTGAGATCAAATACCTTTAAAGGAGCATAGAGCGTTGTAAAATACATCTTGCATGACTTTTTGCTCTTTCTTTCTCCAAATCAAGTAGACGCCTACGGTACCTATGTAACAGATTTGTGGTTCAAAATGATCCGCCAATGACAATTTCTGTTAGAGAACACCCCGGTAGAGAGAAAAATCGTTTTTTCTTCTGTTGCATCTCACAAGATAATATTCATGAGTATGTCTTTTATGCCTCTCCCTAAACTTTGCAGCAGGAATGTTTTTGATTGAAGGTCATNNATTCCAAATCTCATTTGTATAAAAAATGAATTACTAATCTGAAATAAATACTGAGAAATCGTCCAAACCGTCCATAGAGCCTATATGCATGTTGCAGATTAACATTTTTAAAGAATAAATCCTGCCTGTTTAAGAACTACACGAGACTACATGACTTATTTCCTACATCACACTATGTAACATATTTGAACTGCAACAAGTCTGATTTAGTCATAACTTCTGCACTGATAAAATAGGCACACATCACTGAATGATGTGTGGAGCCGTCCGAGTCAGCTGCCAACGTGGGATACCATGCATGTTAGCTGAAGTGTACATAATTTCAGTGCGCCGTATTACATCGCCATTGTTTTCAGCTTTGTGTTTATATTGAGCAATAAACATTTTTTTTATGAATCATACCCCGTGATTATCATTGCACACTCATGCATGTAGGACAACGCAATCCTTCAATGTCGGAAGTAGGCTAAAAATGTACGTGTCGAGCAAGGCAAAGTAATCAACTTGTTTCACAGTCATTCAGTCTGTGGCGAAGTAATAATATTGCCTGTTATTCGGAATTTGCAAATGTCACGTTGAAAACAATCGGAAATCATATCGCCTATGGCAATAACCCCAATCCCGGCTTAAGCTCTAAAGTGAGTATATACCAGTGTTTGAACTCACCGTGCACGTATCATCCTGTTCACTCTGTGCCCATGTTGTTTGACAACTCGTCACCATTTCTTCTTAGGAAACAAAATAATTTAACAAGAGTGAAATAAAAAAAACCTCGTTGAAGCCGAGTGTAAAAGTCTGATGTGCGACGGTGAATCCGGAAAACCAGTTCAGTGGCTCGTTATTGCTGGCTTACAGGTTCACCGTAAAATGTAACGTGGAGGGCAGTGTACCCCTACGCCAACAAACTTACAATTCACTTGCTGAACAGTCTCCTAAATGAACATCAAACGAGATACCCTAATAAACGTATGCCAGTTGATTTGACTGTCATGTTAATTGACTATGTTGACTAGCAAACAATAAAATATGCGTACGGGTAACACTAACAATCGCGATCTCAATTTTGAAGTTCGGCCAGTATTTTCTCTATGAGACAAACCTTTTGCAAGGTTGATCACGGTGACTTCTGTCGACCTCAAATAACCTTGGAAATTTACGTAAAACAAACAACAGGGATCACCTGCTCACCCAAAGGACTGAACACTGTTCAACAATGCTGAACTGTTGAAGCAACATGATTCTTGAACTAGAATATTGATAGTGCTTTCATATTATGTCTGTCGAGAATTTTAATGAAGTTTTGCCTCTCATGGAAAACAATTGAAATTATCGACTCCCGCATGCACCTACATGCCAAGTTTGAATTTAAAATAATTGGTTTACAGCATAAAGGATATTATCTGTATAAGATCTACCTACCTTAATAACCTTAACTGCCTTTTTACTTTGACCAAAAGAGTGCCAGATGTTGACTTTAACAAATTACTTGAAGGAATTTCACTTCTTCACTTATTGTTTGTTACGTTATGACTTGAAGCTCTGTTGACCTATCCAAAAATAGATCAATATGAAAACAATTGGGATCATTTGCTTATTAAGTAGGTAACTACCTAGATTTAAAAAAAGAAAAACGCTTGAGCCTCAATGAACACGAATACTCATCAGGAACATAAAGCATACTCAATCATTACAGTATTAATTACTCTGCCTAGGAAAGGGGGGGGGGTGACAAACAACAACCGAAACTAGCTATGACGTTGTATGTGGTTGAAAAATTACAACACTGTATTATGTAACAAATTTAACTAATCTTAGCTATGACTTAATCACTTATCTACTTTAATTAAGGAATATTGCAGTGGCAATTTGAGGGATATTAAAAATGAGCATTTTGTCACTTCGTCACTGCATTTCAAACCACCAATATCTTGCTCAAAACTAAAGATACAAGTTATTGGGATTTTGAAGAAATATATTTTCTGGTCAGGGAAGATTTTCAGTTGTCTCAGGGTAACAGAACGTTATTTTACACCAGCAAATTACTGCCTCAAAAAAAAAAGTATTTGTTGTCCTTTGAAATTCAATTGCATATCTATCCTTGAACTTTGATACCAGTGAAAACTAAGAGTGCCGGTTTATCGTCACATTAAGCTAAATAAAAAGTATTGTGGAAATACAGGTCACAACTTCTAAAACTATGATAATGCATCTTCAGAAACCAGGTGAGATGTAACTTACAAAGAACTTTTGATTAGTTGGTCTGTGATGACATAACAGATTTACCATAATGCAATTTACCACTGATGAGAAAAGTCTGATTAAAAATCCTCAACTTCCAAACAGAATTCATGCTATTGAGATATGATTTCCTTCAATAAAGAGAGAATAAGTTTCCTATTTCGTTACGAAATTGCGTTCACATTTTTTTTACTTGCAAATGCCATTAAAAGAGAGCCGTGATCACAGTTGCTTAATCAGTTTTGCAGCCAAAACTGATTAACCAAAAGTTTGAACCACTTATCGACAAAATCAAACCTCAAATTTGTTTTGTTCTCAGAGGTCTGCATAGGCAATTAATTATCTCATACACGTGCACACCTTTTTTAAACTATCATTTCCAGAAATTTGAGTGGAACATGTCAGCTGTGTCATCAGGGGCATACCAAACTGGTAGACGTTAGGAAGGATGGACAATGTCTACGGAAATGTGCAATGTGCAAAAAAAAAAGGGGAAATCGAAGAAAAATCAGTGGGTTTGTGGTACCCGCGGTTTGGGGGCCTATCATCTTTTGTCGATGGACCCATGAAGATCTTGCTACGCCGCTGTTGTGTCATCTTCCTTTCACAAATGTCTACTTACATGTTGATATGGCATATTGGCGAAAGAGTAAAATAATGAACCTTACGGAGACTAAGAAATTTACAATGCGATGGTGAAAGGGAACTTTTTTTTGTGAGTCCGTTTCCTTGACATCTCTAAAAGCATTCGGCAATTGGCATGCAATTAAATAGACAATAAACTCAGTAAGGCTAAGGCCCTCTTGCCGTGTATGCCATTCAAAAGCTCCGTCATTGTTGACATACAAGCCCATCTTTCGAAAATATTCAACAACCAGCTCAAGCCCTTTATCGGTTAACCGTGCATCATCTGGTTGGCAATACTTGTGGCCGTCACAGTTTTCCCTTCACATGTTTGGATGGATCCCGCGGGAGCAAGTGGTAGACTCAAGATGTTGTTGACTTCCGATGATCACGGGTAGCATACACTTTACAAAAAATGTGGTATCCAAAAGTATGGTTAAGACATTAACGGTTATTACAGCCATTGGCCGATTGTCGATTTGTATACCGTATTATGCCGTACTAACCGGCTAATATACATCCAACGTCTGTTGCTGCTTGGGCTCAATGACTTCGCCGTGCATGGGGAAACTATGAGACGACAGCTGTGTGCGAGAAACGGTCGGAATCCAATATTTGTTCACTTCCAAAAAGTATTGGAGAAGGCCAAAAGTACCGACTAAAGGCACTTGTAGCATGCTAATACGATTATCACACTAATTTGTGTCATACGCTTACCTTATTTGGTATACTGTATACATAATAACACTTCATAATAGCGCTACAGTAACGAGTCACAGAAGATTAATGTAAACAATTTATCACTTAGCGATTATAGAGGAAGTCACTCATATGGTGTGGCCCTCTGTTTGCCAGATGAGTAACGGATCAAGCAATGAAAAGTGTCAGAAATTATTACAGGTGCGTAGCTTATGCAATGTGAACACATAGCCTGGAAAAGTAATAGGCTAGGTGTTCTTATATTGATCAAATACCAAAACGACTTGCTACTGTATGCAAATGAATTTATGTAATGCCGTACTGCTTGGGTGCGAGACATAGCCTGTAAGGTACGTTTGAGACACGCAATGGTTTGTAAACCGCCTTTCTCTTTTGATATACAATATGACAGTTACATGAAAGTTGATGTGTCGGTAACCCTTACTATCTTTCTGCTACGAGGTCAAAAGTCATATGAGGTCAACAGCTGAAAACTGTAAGAACTATATCTCAAGGGAGGTATAGACGCGTGAACTTGAGACTCTGACGGTATAGTGAATACATCATCATCATCAACAACCAGTCTGATTTTTAGAGGGTCAAAACTTCCCGCTCTGGCATCAGGTAACGGTCATCGTCTGCTCTAATTTGATCACAGACGAACCAATGGTTGCTTTTGATCGACTCCATTAACACATGAAACAATATTGAACACTATGCAATTCCATGTAGTAGTAAGGTTTTATCAACGCAATGCGGAATGTTGAAAATCTTGTCAGGCTATGTATACTGTTCTTATGCGAATCGCTTTATCAACACTGACATTGGATGAACTATCACGAAGTGATTTGTGTTAGTGTGGTTGTACAGCGGTTGCATTTGTGAAATAAATGTAGCGGTTTTTTATTTCATTTCTTGTTCGTCATCATATAACACCTGACATATCGGATTGTTATTTGCGTAAGCTTAAGACTTTGATTAGCATGCACGTAGTGATCACAGAATGGTCTAGTTGCAATATCTAGCAGGTTTAAAACATGACTTCATGCGAAATCAAATAACTCAAAATAAACCACATAACCAAACAAAACGAAATACCAGGTTAGCTACACAATACTATGGATGACACATTTACAACTTCGACTATTGCCAGACTAGGTTCTATGCTGTTTATCTCAAAAAGCATGTAAGGCCTATGGTAGAACGTCCAACAAAATGTTGAATCAAACGACCAGTTGGCAAGACATGTACACCTCCCTCTATTCACGGATGTACCATACGAGCACTATATGCAGACATGAAAAGCTTGAAATGGATGTGTTTGGCGACTTGTTAAAAATGTGTTGCAGCTATAAGTTGGATTGATGCAGCCGTGGATTGTTACTGCGGTAGTCTTTTCTTCTTTTTTCTTCTTGACATTGACCGGAAACACTATTTACGTTGCGTGTTGATCATACGCTCTTATAGAAAAAAAAATTCTTTGTTTGGCCCTTAGAATAATTTACAGGAATTACTTAAGATACAAAGGTTCTGTTACGAATCTTTTGTCCAGTATGGAGACCTTTTCTGCTCTTTGTGAGGATGAAAACTTTGCACTGCCTTTGAAACATTTCTACAGAAATACGCCCATACTTATTCCTATTCGATGATACTAGTATTGTCCATCAGTGTACCATTTAGGAAACATGTAAACGTCACTCCAGTAACATATGTAGAAACACTGGTACAGGTAACGATTAAATCACGAAAATTGATGTGCAATACCTTTTGTTTTACAACCTGCGGGTGTGATTAGAGATAGGGGGCCCAAGCCAGCAGAACACGGGCGGAGTATGTACAGATGCATGGATTCCAATGAAAAGGGTATATCACCAGTATAATATAACCAGTATTTAGAATGCTAGGGACGGACAAAAAAAAAGAGAGATTATGACTGTAGATTATAACTTGACTGGACGGCAGAAATTCTGATCAGAAAATCCTGAAATGCACAGAAAATTCAAGTTTTTTCCAGGAAATAGTTTTAAGAGACAGTAAGGAGGGTACACATCCACACCTTAAATTTGCAACTTTGAATTTAAAAAAAAATACAGAGTGGTGCGCTGTCAAATATATAATTGGTTGCCAAACGTTTGACTGTTTAGGAGTATTACTACTTTTCTGCTATTTTGTGATAGTTTCAATAATATTGATATGCAGTATGTGACAAATGCAGTATGGTGCAAACTGTACGTCATATGAACCTATAGGAAGCCTGTTTGGTAAAAGGGCCTACGCAAATACTCCATGAACACAATTGTGGCCTGTCCTCCTTTCAGGAACACCGTATTTAAACCGCTTTTTCTGACAACTGATAGAATGCTTTGGTCAGCGCTGTGGCCCTTCTCCATAAGCTTGATATCTCATAGGATATCAATAATCATGCCACAGACAGGTTAATTATAAATTAGAAACAATTAATTATGACAAATATGTAAGATAATCGGAACCAATGGCTGACACCGTGTAGGGTGCGTTTGACAGAAAAATATCTAGCGCTTTCCGTTGCAAGATACAAAATATACCTTAAAAAGTACTCTTAAGTATATGTAAAATATTGAAATTATTTCATTGTGAGATAGATGCTGTTCTTTTTTTCAAATTATATGAAAAAAAAACATATAAGAATGACTTGAAACATTATCCACTGGTATGTACAATTAAATTACAGGGATAATTGGAGTATGTGTAGTACACTGATAAAAGAAGCTGAGGCATTTTGTCGCAGGTAATGTTATGTAAACATTGAAGAAACGCTCATGACCCTGCGAATGATGGTCCAAATATTAGTAGTATACAAGAAATTTCCTTCTTCAATGTGACTTTGGTTTAACTTTAACCCTATTTACCATTCCGTCCATCAGTTCCGTGTAGTTTTATACGTTAGTGAGTTATCTCAGACATACAGTTTAAATGGACAGTTATAACCTCTTCTTCAAAAAATATCATTGCTTTTCAATCTAAAAATGAGTATTCCTTTCTAAAAAATTTAGAGAGGAACATTGTTCACATTCTCTTCGAGTGAGTATGATTCATTTCGCAGGAGAAAGCTTAGATAGGAGGAGAATATGAAATACGACATAAAATAGGCATAATTATACTTCTCCATCTCAACCGGCCTTTCCTAAGGGAAATTTATAGATTCCCCCCCCTTCCTAAGGGGAAGGTATAGATAGTCACTGATGATTGGCACATGCACTTCTTAAGTCAAACGAATGCTTTCTTCTTTTTCTGCGTCCGGCGAAAATTGCTTTCTTTGACAATTTGTGATGAGTGTCCACTCATTGCTCTAGTTTATTGCCAAGCCTAAGTGCCGATTTTCCTCGAACAGAAGAGGGTAAATGGAAGTGTTGGGGAAATTTGTCAAGTTGTCTTTTTTTCTCTCTTCCTGAGTACCCCAGTTTTCACTTACCACTTACTTTCACTATCTGAGAAAACATTTAATGGCTGCATGTACAAATATGCAAATATATATTTCAACATATCGATTTTAAGTCATCGTAATGTTACAGACTACGTTACGTTTCACCGACAGCGATTCTGGGTACCATGGACTAACCCAATGTTGTTAGTGAATAGGTGATGTATATCCAATTTCACATCCAACATTGGTCGGAAGTACTAATGGTAGTTGTTACAAATTCATTCTGTGTTGAGTTCTCATGCTAATGTTTACCCGATGGAAAGTTTCAACTTAAAGCAGAAAGTACACTGTTACAGTAAATGTGAATCTCAGTCAAAGTATAGCTTTTGGAAATAGGCCTACTATTAATCAGTTCAAAATTATCACCCCTTCGAATTTTCACCCAAACGATATTATTTTGTTAATACGAAGAAACAACTCACTTATGATACTTAGAATAATTCAGTATAAGATGGGCAATATCAAAATTCAAATGTTCCATAAGTGCAACTTGTATTTACGCTGTTGTCCCGGTATCAGTTTAAAGGGAAATAAATAGGACGTTTACAATATACCAACATGGCATACAACGGAAAATAGCTTTGATCAATTGTTACGTCATTCAGTCTCATCAATCAACGTCTGCAAACGTTATCTCCTCAAAGAAGGCCTATGAATATTATGTACAAGTAAAGGAAGACGCATCATTTGAAACTTGGAAAGTTGGGTGAACAAATCATTGCAAAGTAACAAATAAATGAATTTCTATCTGTGAGAAACTTATTTCTTGAAAAGAGGGCCCCTGTCCTTCCTTAGTTTGAATGATTTTAATTCTACAACCACAAGTTTTTAAATATATGATTTTTTTTTTCTGTAAAACAAACGCTGTATTTCTCTTTAACGGCTTGGCCGAAATCGTGGACGATCCGCACGCGACTCCTTTCTGAAACTTGAAAGCACTTTCAAAAGCATGATAGTCAAACATGAAAGTGTTGACGAAATTCATTAATCGTTGCTTCGTTAGATTTTTTTTCTATGTAATTTTTAGAAACTATACCTAGTCGATTTTTCGGTCACTAATGAATGTGTGAAAGTTTTCCATTGTTTGACAAAATCTTTTGAGGAAACTTCCAAAAACACTGAAAATGTATAGCTATATGTGTTGTAACTTGTAGATGATCGTTCAGCCGCTAAGTTGGGTAATCGTAAATGAACGGAGCCTTCTCTCTTTGGAATGGCATTCGGATAAACAAGCTTCATATGTTTTGGATCGAACCTGTCTTTTAAAGTTTGCATGTACTTATACAGGATACATCATTCAATGTGAGATTGCCGTTACATACAAATGAGGCGTCAATTACCTACATTGTTAATTTGTTACAGTATATACGATTAACACTGACAGTGGTGGTAACAATCTGTTATGTATGGAGTATCAGTATCGCTATCAGTGAACTTATTGCTATTTATCTTAGAATTCCTTTCGACGTTACATTTTGGAATCTAATGTAATCCACAGATTATGATCATCTAGTATTAGTCGTAGAGATTTTAATATTATTAACATAAGACAGCCTACACTCGTGCGACATGATCGGTTAGCATGGGTATACTATATGCCAGTATAATTGAAGTATGTGTGATAGAATAACTAACAACAATAAATGCGGTTAACGATAGCAGCAGCATAAAAGAAAAACAGCCTACATGAATAGAAATAAAATCCCCTACCTTTTCATCATTCTTTATTCATCCCATAAGTTGTTGGATATTTACAGATGACAAATATCCGTTGCTTCACTGTAAATCCGATACTAGATCTCTGTTCAGTCATTACAACTATGGCATGGCTTGGATATCATTCCGGTGTAACAAATTGCTTTAAAATAATATTTTCATATCCAATGACTCTCGCTCTCCGCACATCGTACAAACTACCAATTTTTTTAATGATCACGTAATTCCTCGAGGTGCTTTTAACTTCTTTCGACTTCACTTTTCTGAAAACTGTTAAATTTTGCTGGCGACCAAGACTGTCGAGGTTTGAAGCTATACCTTTCAGGTCCTGTTACAACCTTACAGGAAAGTCTCACCTGGTTGAACCAGGTGTCTCAATGAAGGCTCACCGACTAACTGTCGCCTGCTGTTCTGACGCAGGACTCCTTATAACAATTACTGTACCTTAATACTACTAGTACTATTACCGCACTTCAAAATGTAGGTGATACGGTGGGTACTATACGATAACAGGTTGGGCGAAACGACGGGGGTTCGGAATTAAAAATACCACGTGCGTTTTTTTCCCTTTGGAAACATCCTTCAATTACACTTCCAGCTGGTTACGTCATGTTACCTTGCCACGCCCGCAGGAAACTTTCAAGAGACCATAAAATCGCCACATACCATATATTATTACTATTACAAAGGGTAAGTATTTGCAGTCCTTCCAAACATGTCATATGAGTCAAAATGTCAAAATTTAAGTCTTTTTCAACCGACAAAACTTCAAACAATGAATGATGAGTTCCATGAAGTGTTCATTAAGATATTACCCAACTTTCCGTATAGTGGAGTAATTGGTTAGGACCAATACTTTAATGACTGCTCATTGCTTTGAGATGCCTTCAACTACCCAAACCCTTTTGAAGTTTAAAACCTGCTATAACAGTGGACTGTTTTCACTTCTTCTTCTTTTTTTTTTTGTAATACGGAAATTATTGTGTTCACTTACTCAATAGCTCTAATGGACGTATCAAAGAAAATAATAGCAAGACCCTCTTCAACGTGTTTACGGTAGTAGACCTATTATCAAGATTAAGACATGACCGCCCACAAGCGTAATAATATTACCCCCCGATTGGTTCAAAAGTATGGATGATCAGACCAATAAAATGCAAGGTTCAATTGCCACTGCCGATTGACTTAGGTGCGCTCTTTCAATAATGACTAAACTAGCTATCGTTACAAAGACACGTAGACCAATTATATGAATATTCATAATTCACAGTGTCAATTGCAATTGACGCGCTCGTCAAAAACGACTTTCGGCTGCTGTATTATGTACCTTGGCTTGCCCGTATACCCTTCGACCTATAAATTAAAAGTGAGTGAGACGAGATGACCAAACTCTCTCTCTCTAAAGCATTTACGCAAAATGAGGAAATAACGGGAGACCACAAGAGCGTTCACATCGGATGTAATATTGATAAGCGCAGCAGGTACGTAGTAGGGGTGCCCCTCGACTAAAATCGTAATTGCTTCAGGTCTTGGTGAGGAAAGCCGCGAAAAAAGCCATGAAGCGCAGGTGAATTTCAGCTGGACATTAGTTAGCCAACCCATGTAATATGTACCCAGTAAACTGATTACAAAATACATGCAGGGAAAATAGAGGTAAAAGCAAAAGTGAAAGAAGAGGAATGTTATTTACACAGAAATAATTTTATCATATTTTTATACTGCATTATTCACCGCACACTTGAAGTTGACCTATAGGCCCACACTGAGTATGAGAAGAGTGGTGGAGAAAGGTTATGCTACTTTCAGAAAAGTTCTTGAAAAAAAAAAATAACTACATATATGTGTAAATTTGCTGCAAGCGTCAGTGAGACACGTTTCCCCCCAAATTACATACAGTGCTTCAGGTGACTGCCATCATGGAAATGGGAACCGTTGGGTTTCCCTTTAAAGGGTATGTCTTCGTAGGCCCGATGTTGGAAGAAGTGACGCACAGGAATAGCACTAACTCTCACAAAGAGAGCAAAGGTATACAGAGCGGACAAGCTGCATTGTATTTAACGATATCTTTCTCTGTTCAACCCACAAAGTAAAAAAGGCCTAACATCAAACATTTGACGGAAATATTTATTTTCAAAGAATGTTACTCTGAAATTCTTACAATCAAGGGGGACAAAAGAACATAAGAAATGTGGTCCAAACTTACAGTCTTGACATTGGCAAAGTGGATAATTGCCTTATTTGACGTAGGTTTTTAGTAGGTTGTAATCAGTTTACACTCATGTTGGACCAGTATTTATGACGTTTTTACCGTGAAGAACGTTCCTGTAGATACATTTTTGTCTTAGTGTAATCTAAAGCTCACATCCAAGGCCAATGATCAATCGCCAAACTAGTTTTAAGGCGAATGTCCGCCTACATAATTATCAACATCAAATATGAATCATTAGTTTTGAGAAATGGGAGTTTCTTATGGGGTAAGTTATATGTTATAGTAATTACGGTGTGCTCGCCAGTGTGTCAGTGTAAATTATCTCACCCGNNNGCACAGTTCCTTCCAGAATTCTTTTTACTGCCAAACAATTACCAATATAGTTTGTCCTAAAACCAATGGAACTGTTGGATCCCTTTCCACGGAATTCCTCTCCCATAAACGTCATCATGCTTCCGGTGAGGGGTTGCTCTGCTATTTTTTTTTTTTTTTATCATGCGTGATAAAGACGTTGCGAATTCCTTAAATTACCCGTGCCGTATACCTATTACCTAGGTCCTACATCAAAAGGTCTCTTCGTCAAATGATTCGATTTTTCACCTCTTGCTTATCTTACTCTAAAATATACTTCAATGATATTCCACATAACTGTCCCCACACTGTCCCCACACCACTTTTCTTTTTCTTTTTATTGCAGAATTTTCTGATACACATTCGTAGGCAAACAAAAAAAAGTCAGATGTTTTTTTTTTCCAAAATGACGTTGCCTTTTTGCACGAGACGGTGCTTCCCTTTAACGTCTAATTTGCTGTCATTCCTGAGTATTAAGTGAAGGAGATAATCACTGCAGTGACCTTCGACGACCTTAATCATCTGTATGACAAATTCAAGGTGTTCACAATGTGATGCATAGCGACCGAAGATTCTATTTTGGAGTGAGAATTTAAAGTGGATGAATTTGTAAAACAAACAACAGGCTTTGGAACGAAATCCAGCGGTATTAAGTTAAACCTTACTGCTAAGCGAGAAAAGATTCGCCGGAAGCAATAGGTTTCAATTTAAAGGGGGACGGCTGTAAAAAAGAGAGAGAAAAGAATAGAAGACTGGTATCCTACCATTCATTCTTGAACCAGTAGGCCTGATGTTCTCCGAAGAGGTTAGGCGCCCAAGTCCATCAAAGATAAAGGAATCAAGAAAAGGATTATGACAGAACAGTGATGTTATATGTCTTCCTCAGCTTGATAAGTCGCAATGTATAATTATGTAACTTGTTGAGAAATATGGGCAGCTGACATCAACATCCGGGTATTTACAACAGCAGACCATTCAAAGGTGTCACATTAACAACAAAACGAAAAAACCTTGTTATTTCTACTTTACTTTTCATAGTTACTTTAATACTTCCATTCCTTCGGGATAGATCATTTGACATTTCCATTAACAGAAACAAAGTTTTATATTTTAACACTTTAATGCCTTAGATTTTCTGTTGTAGGTAAATCATTGTTGATTCTATCGAGTTACATGTTAAAAAGCAAAAACTTGACTTTCTATTTTTATCTCCTTGACAGTGCTTTCATTTTTCACACGTTATGACTCATATGGCATAACTGGCATCTGGTATTCATTATAACAGTGTTCACATGGCTATAAAAATAGAAACAGTAATCCTTTTTGTGGATGGGTGTGGTCGTGGGGCGGTGGTGGCCCCATCAGAATCATTCAACATAAACTGCTTTCTTAGATTGTGTATACTATGAAGGCCAAGTAAAATTTTGGGCGAACATTGCAACGTACGGTTCAAGTGTCATAGCTCATATGCAGATAACTCCATACGCAGATAACATTCTTCAATAAATGCATTATAAAACCTATAGGATTTCATCAAATATCCAAGGTATTTGCATCATTAAAACTTCCATTTTTTTTTTGCATGAATTAAGAAGAAACCAAATGACAGGAAAGTGTTTTGCAATGGGAAAAAACGTTGGATTGCCGGGAAAAGGTTCGCATATTTTGTTGCATAAATACAGTTTTTCTATAAATTTACAGGCAAAATCTGAAATATTCAGATCTATATTCATTGCTGAAATGTGAGGTATAGATTACAAATGAAAGCGTGTGTCACAATATTATTTCATGTAGATCGTGATAACAGCTGCTTGAAGCATTGAATCATTAGATCACACTCATTTCTTTTCACCGTCCGTGTCGGTTTCCACACCTTCGCATAATATGAGTGTAACATGGAACCACCGTTTAAATTGTTGACCGCATGACAACCACCACACACGATATATGGTATGATAATTATTATCGTCAATTGGTAAATGCATATCCGGCATGCTAGACTGGCAAGGTGTTAAATGGGTGCAGAAGAGAGCCTAAAAGAGTATATAAAAATTTTGCATATTTTAAGGGTGCACGTGTGAACAGCCTTACCACAGTGAAGTAGCTCTTATCAGTAAAACTGAAACTCGGCAAAGTTCTGATATTGAAACCGAGAGTTTCATCGTTTTTAGAAGTTAAGATTTTTTCAGGTTTTATGAGGATATGAGAGAAAGCTGTAAAAGGGGGCCGAAGCATGAAAAAGATTTCGTTGTCGCTGTCATCAGTCCCCGAAAGAAAACTCCGTCCTTGATCTAAATTGACGTTTTGCTAAAAAATTTAGACACAAAAAAAGCTGTTGGTTTAAGTTAACTCTGTGATTAAAAATGTGAGGCTGTTCTTCACTGTCTTAGGAGTTGTTAACCATGAAAGGGAAGTTTTCAATGCCAGACCTATTATGTTTACATGTATTTAATGTCAGCAATTATATTGATAAAAAGAAAGAATCCGATTTCGGGGAAATTTAAAATCAAGTTTCAAAATATATAAATCATCTACGTTAAATAACATCATCTCACTGACATACTTTTATCTACCTTTGTACGTAGTTTGGATGGACAAAAATGCCACGGGTTAAATATACGTGTACATAATATTAACGATTGCAGTTTCGGGCATGTGTTGAAAGCCACTATTGTCAGCTACTTCCAGAAAATAAAACTAGATCTCACTATACTTTTAATGTTTATTCTACACTTTCTCATATTTTCTTAAAGAGCCATATTTTTTGTCCTTTATTTTCACAAAAGAGTTAAATCACAGAATAATGTCATACCTGCTTGTCAGAACTAAAGCTTTCTCTTTGAGAAAATTTCATGTACACACATGAACACATGATAGGAACTTTTTTTGGCAGGGGCCCCGACTACAACGGACGCACGAGAGGTCGCTATTCAATAATATTATTCCCGGATAAACTAATAAAAGTTAATTTTGCCACAAAAAACAACTTTAACTGTAATAACTTATTGGATATTTGTTCCATTGGTCGACTAAATTCCGCAAGAATATATATATTTTTTTAATTAACATGTATTAATTGTTAATGGAAGAATGTGCGATTATTTGAAATATCCTCTCTATTAAGACAATAATTAAGTGATAAGTTTATATATGGTTAGTGTACAGCCATTGTGCACCAACTCTCAGTGCTGACATTTGCAGTGGTACCTGTTATATAATTCGGTACTTGAGTGTTATTGTCATTGGTAAACATATAGCGAATAACTAAAAGTGAAGTACATGAATTAAAAGCAGGCTTAAGTCAAATGTTGACCCCCATATACGGAAATGCGTCTCATCTGGCCTTCCGCAACAAAGGCCTCGTTAACACTTTCGAACCAAAAGTTTGATACACAAAGCATAGTACATGTGTTCGGTGCACATGTACACACATGCTCTTTTCGCTGAGTTGCATTGGGGTCGTCAGGGAAACTTGAAAGAAAAAATTCTGTTTAAACAGTTCCATTAATTTCCGTAATAATGACGTTTGTACGAAGTTTCACAAGCAGAGTCAAAGTGTATATTGTCATATTTTAGATTTGGGTATCTCTTGCATGGTGGAGGGTTATCATCAGGTGGTCCCTCAATGAGCTGTTAGACTCAGTCGTTGCTTCTGAAATACATGCATATTCCCTTGTAACGAATGCAAAAAAAAAAAAAATCGCA
>VJOZ01014366.1:0-24480 GCA_009801055.1 Stichopus horrens | reverse complement strand
TATTGCTATCTTTGATCCCTTTGGTGACGAAATATTGCTAATACGATATGCTTGCAGTCTACTTTCAAAGATCGAACGATAATTTTGTACAAAATTGATTGTTTATTTTGGAACCGATGGATAAATCCATAAATATTTAGGAAGATACCCCAAATCACATGCAGTAGCGTCGTTGTGATGTTTTTCACTGTCGTGTACTCAAAGCTTTAACTTTCACATTTTGAAGCCCTCATTTGAAAAGTCATTATTTCTATATTACGTCGTATTAGGTACCCATTCATGCATGGGTTATCTCTCCGCAATCATTCAAAATGCTTCTATTCGCACATGTTTTCACTGATTTGCTTGACTTATCCACATAGCATTAATTAGATAGCGGATGATGTGGTGTATTCAGTAATTTTTACAAGATGAACCGTTAAGATTAAGCCTATGGTAAATGGTCCCAAAATTCCTGAATATCCTAAAAACTACCACTAGCATCGAGTATCGTGACAAATCACCATCAGTGTACAAGATAATCTTCACGAAAAGAACTCATTTGCAGAATTCTGTTAAATGGACCATCTGGCCCCCATCTGGATCTTGAAGTAAAAATGCCTAGCCACCAAGAAAGTCCTACTAACAACGTAACACTATATATAAGACAATAAGTAGGAGGAGAAGAGAATCTGTAGGAGGAAACAAATAACATTGTTTTGCAGAATTTTATTAAATGGCTTACAGGACCCACCCTGGAAATTGGATCAAAAATGTTCGAACACCCAGAAGGTACTCGATCTTAACAACGTATCACTATGACAAACCACAGCGACTGTACAAGACAATGTGTAGGAGGAGAAGCATTATGCAGAATTTAATAAAATCGGTGCAGGGCTCATCTTAACTGTGCCAATTAAACCCAATTATTCTGGACAACCTTCAAAATGTCAGCGAAAGCAGATTTTTGTGACATATTACCAACATTGTTTAGTAGAAAAAAGCATTTTTGCACAGTTTCATTAAATCACCATAGGGTTCACATGGACGAAAAATGTCTGAACATCCTGAAGGTACCACTAAGAACGTATCCTCTTTTACTATAGACATCGGATGTCGGAGGAGAAGCATTTTGCTTGGAGAATTACACGAACTAGGGTCCACATAGGGCCTTTGACTTAACATTCCTAATGGCCCTTTACCCAAAAGCATTGTGCGAAAGTATTTAACAAACCCATAGCAACATTTGCGAGAAGGAACTTTTTTAGGAATTATGGAGAGATAGCATATGCATGAATGTCCTCCTAAGATGATGTCATATGTAAAAGTTGCATGTTTCCCGATGCATCTATAACTAGGCTTCAAGTAACAATTGCGAAAGTGGCTAATATCAGCCTACGCTGAGTAGGTCTAAGGTAGCTATCATCGGTTATCATCATTAGCAGAATTCAGCCTTTAAAAAAAAACAAAGAAAACTATCGAAAAAAAATAGACAGGGCGTTTGGATACAGCAGACTTTTTCACCATGGCAGTATACCATACTTTTACGTCAGCAGCATTTTTATTTAATTTGAATAACATCACCTGCAACATTCATCTGGTATTCACTTTCTTTCCAACCAAAGTTAATGCAAAAGAAGCTTCACTGCAATTTTTACCAATATTAGGATACCAAAGATCTTGTTCACATGCCACTGTATAGTATATAGTATAGTGTATCGTTTTCATATTGCAGTCAAGCTACAGTTACTACTCATTAATTTATTTTTCTCTGGGAAAATCGGATCATATAGATTCAAGGAAAAACCTGAGTTGTTAATCTTTGCAGGTGTGTATGTCAAATCTCTAAAATGAAAGTCATTAACTCATTATCAAAAAGACCAACGAAGAGCAAAGAGTCTAGAGGGCAACTACTCATGAACGACATGTAACACGTAAAATTAACATACAAAATTGAATAAACAGTATCAGAATAATAAACCCCATCCATCCCCCAACCCCCTCTTCCCCCTCCCAAAAAATGGAGAAATCTGTATATTTAAAGTAAGAAAATGGTCTATGGAGAAATTTATTAGACACACTGGGAAGGAAACACCCTACAGTTATGTCAGTAGACATGTAGGTTCTGAAGAGCTGATTTGCTTGACAACTTTGATATGATCAAACGTCTCCCCATATAGGAATTATATGGTGTCTCACTTAAATAGATATCGGCAAAATGTCAAGCCTAATAAGCGTCAACTTACACAGATTTTATTTATGAGTCTGGTGATTACTCAGAAAGCCTAAGCAATATTTTCTAAAATGCCATCTAATACACTGAGTACTTGATATAATGCGATTCAGTTCTTTTAGTATTACAACGATTCAATAATTATTGCAGTTCATAAGAAGAATCTCATTTACAGTTTCGGTGAAAGAAATAGTAATCAAAACAACAGATATTCTTGCCAGCGGGCCACCAAGCAATTTGCCCTTTCTCACCAGAAATCTGAATATTTTCATTTGCTTGGGGCAGGAATCGAACCTGCCTACTTTCAAGAATATCTGTTATTATATGGTACTCTATACAACCCTACCTAACATGATATTTTAAAGAATTTGTATTCTTTCATGACAGTTACATAATTTTAGTAAACCTGTCAGATTTCCTTTACATACTACTGACAAATTGTCAATCTAACAAGATCCCCCTGTGTTACCTACAATGGAACAATACCTGAGTGAGTAAATAATTTTTTCCTTTGAAAATGGACTCATTATGCCTATGAAAGGCATTGTCATGTGTTTGCAAACCTTGAAATTCCCAATGCTTAGCAATGTAAACTCGATGAGCCTTTTGAAAAGATTCTCATCTTCAAAAGTTTATCCTAAGATTATTACACTTGACAGCAAAGTTTTCACAGCCCTGAGGTTGAACTATTTCCATTTCATTTACTTGCTGTATCAGAACATACACAAGTGAAACAATACATAGCTTACATTTCTTTTGTCAATGAAATGTGAACGAACCTCTGTGAATGTGAATGAACCTCTATAATGAGGGTACATGCTCCCAACTTGCACAATATGCCAATGAATACCTACTGATGAACCACCTACTGAATGAGATAATTATGGTGACATGCTCTCTTGCATTCGTGGCCAGGAAGTCTGAACGAATGGTATGCTGTGGCTTTGTCACAGTAACGTACATACTTAAACACTGTGTTCTTGTATGTTCAGTTCCCGGTACTATTGTTTGAATTCATTCGAATTTTGCTTGTCATCTTCTTCTTATAAAATATAATAATGGAAAGTAATAAAGGTAAGTTCTTGATACGTTCTTGTTTTTTCATGTACTTAAACTATGGGAGATTCCCACTGACGAAATCAGCTTGTTTTCCATGTCTCACGAAGGGATACTGGGTATAGGCTACCTTAAGTATTGTTATCTGGTATATGACAGTACTGTTCAAGCCTGTAGCCTATTGCCGATTTTCATTGTTGAAAATCATTGCTGAGCAAAGGAGATGAACAAACAAAACTTAGAGGACAGATTATGAGCTAATAGATACACAAAAATAACAAAAGTGAAAAGAATGGAACGAGAACAACTAGAAGCAAACAAAAGAGATTGGTAGACATATATCTAGTGGTTGAAGGAAAGCCTAGAAGTTAATCCGGAAGTATATGACTTAACAAATCTAGAAGCAGAAACACGAATTAAGAGCAAGGACATTCAACCTTAAGTACAACCAAAGAGATAGTCGAAGATATGGCCTCACAAGTTGAATATGAAAATAGGTGAAAAACATAATAAAAAAGTAATGTAGATGACAAAACTGAAATTCAAGAATGGAGTAAAGGAATTGCATTTTAATTTACTTCTCATGACCTTTCTCATGCCTCTGCTTCTACCACAAGCTCTTCGGACTCTACTTTAGTATATATACATACCTTTTCTGAACTTTATTTTGTCTTTATATTTCTGATTTTCATTTGCCTCTCTTAAAGCATAGGGAAATAAAGAAGTTCAGAAAGTAAGCAAAAGCATCAGTCCACACTGTCTTGAAACAGAGTCAGTGAATAAAATAATCAAATGGGGGAGGAAAATAGGATCCACATGTGATAGAGGAGGATACATGCTTAACATAAACAGAGATAAGTTTGAAAACAAATGTGGATGTAACAGTACTTGCCAGTATTGCAAACTTAAAGAAAGCAATTAGAACAAATCACAGTGCTAAAGGTTACAAGAAGAGATACAGCAGAAGACACGTGAAATTATCAGTCAGGGGCTATGCTCTGTGACTGTTCCCACACAGGCTATGCAACATTGAAGCTGGAGAATGCTCCTTCAAGACCATGGGGTCCGTTTCCCACTGAGATATATATTTCCTGTTGAACATCTGGCTCTCATAGAAGCTCTGGTACCCATAGAACTCCTGGCCACATGGAAGCTCTGGCTGCCTCTGACTTTACCGGGGTTTGGATAAGAATGACTTTCAAGGAGGGTACAGTATACAGACTATCTGGATGGGAACAGCCTCTGATTCAATGGAGAATTCGTGGCTTGAGTGGGAGCAGTGTCCAGCTCCAGTGTAACATGGTTCTTGTGGAAACAGTAACTTAGCTTGAATATCCTTTGGATAGGATAAGAACATTTTCTGGATCCATAGATGCTCAAGATGTAAAGGCATCTAAATCTGAGCAATATGTTTTTTCGATCAGAGCTACTGTGACTCTCAAGACTATATCCTCCAGTCATAGCCATCACAGTTGATGGAATTCCAGGGAAAAACTTCCTGTTATCCAAATTCTTGAACAAAGTATCACAAAGGACCCAAATTTTATCCAAGATGGAAGAAATTTTTAAAGGTTTAAAAGGCACATTTTCAATTTTTAAGGTTTGAATGCAAGAAACAAGGGGACAGCATAACAATAAGCAATGAGTGGGTGCGGTATGGTAATGTGTGAAAAGTGCCAAACATAGCTTAGCAAACAGAAGCGTGGTATATTCTTTGGCTCTTTCTCCAGAGGATCCTCTGGCTTCTATGGATCTTTTGCTACCATGGAATACCTGGTTCACATGAAACGACTGTTCCCACTGAACTACTGGTTCTCATTAAACCTCTACGTTTAAGGAACCCCTGATTCAAATTGAACATCTGGTTCCCAATTGAACCTCTTGTCCCTATTGAATCTCTATTCCACAGATCCATTGGACTGGATGGGAGGTGTCTCTGGCCTTTTTTTAGGGAATGACTTCCGTACACGGCCTAGTATAGAGTCTCTGGTCGACAATGCCTCTGGTTAACATGAAAACTATGAACTGTGCTTCTGCTTCAAAGTTATATCTCCTAGTACGTTTAACCTAACAATTACATTGCTATGCTGCCTTCTCCTTTCCTTGCATCCAAATCTGAAAGGTTTAACTTATATACGGCTTTGTAAGATCAGAATCCTCTTAAAAATTGGATCATAAATTGTAGCAATTTTTTATTGATTTATTGATTTATGTTCAAGAATGTGAATAACACGGTGTTTTTTTTCTCTGGAATTCTATCAACTTTGATAAGTATGTTTCTCCCTTCCAAACAGATGTACTATACTGCTATGTGCTAAGCTCTATACTGCGCATGATCTACTCTATATATTGGTGTGCTGCCCTCGTCATTTTTTGCATCAAAATCTAAAAGGTTCAGGCTTCTTAAGCTTAAACGCTGCTTCAAATTTGGATTAAATTGTATCAAGATTTGATTATTTTATTTCAAGAATATGGATAACACGATGTTTTTACCAGGTATTCTATCAACGTCAATAAGTATGGTCAAGTTTTCTCTTCATTTTGTGCGAATTGTATCTCAACATTGCCTCGTGAACGTTGGGGAAGTGCACATACACTCATCACGTATGTATGTATCTACTATATACGTGAAGGAGTTGCACGAATGAGTAAAATCGTAGCAATTATTGTCTTCAATTTCTTGTTGTGTAGCCTTATGCATTTACAACGTACTCAGTGGAGACTACAATGGTGTTTCTTAACCTTGTGTCTCCTCTTTCAAGTGTTAAGACTACTATGTGTGTGTATGTTATGTGTATGTGTACGTGTGTATTTAAAGCCCTTGCTTTGTCTTAAATTTAAGTGGTGGGATCATATGGGTGCTATCCCTTTTGGAGGACTTGTTTTAGAGTTTATGTCACAGTATCTGCATTGTTTCTCCATATACAGTATCTGAGAGAGCATGCATGCTGATATTTGTAATACATTTAATTATTGTAGCTTCTCTTCTGATACATAATAGTTTCTCTCTGCTACCCTTTACTTTGCTAAATTTTGTGTTGATTCTATAAAGCTTGCATTGGCACGTGTACGTGAGGATGCCTGTGTCACAGTGAATGTAAGGGCCTTGTATTTTGCTATTAATCAAAACAGAAACTAGATTATGTAGATATGCAGGGGCTCTCTCTCCACCTCTCTCTCTATTCCAATGCAGTAGCAAATGTTTTAAATAATGTAGTTATTGTATTAGTCAATGCATTACGTAGTGAATCTGTATTAGGATTTGAGCCACAAATCACAGCCTTTTACCTCGAATCAGGGAAAATATGAGGCTTTCACTAGCTTTGCTGCTAGTGGCATTCTTTGTCAATCTGGATGACTTTATGGACTTGCCTCTTCAACAAATGGTCTCAGACCTGAACCGTGTGGATATTTGAGAAGGTTCTTAGCTCAGAATCTGTAAAGGAGCAACAAACGGAAAGCTTGTATACCTGGTTGAATCCAGGGGAGACAACACTTCTTTTTCCAGAGTATGGGAGGAGTAGATTGTGCCAAGAGAAATAAACTCTTTGGGAGTCGCAGCAGCTGTACTTAGAGCAACGTGTTCAGATTCAGTTGCTCTTTTCACGTTGGAGGTGGAGACTGCTCCACCCTAACCACAAATTCTTCATAGAACCAGACACAGTTTTGGTCAAGTCCAGAGACTGTGACACAGAAGACCCTCCTTGGTGGTAATTCATACCCAGACAAGGATCTGTGCTTCAAGGGAACCAGATGTCCCATGGAAAATATGTATTCCATTGGGAAGCAGACCGTTGAGAACTAAAGGATCCATGTGATTCAGAGCCAAAGAATGTACTTTGAACTGCGCTAAGTTCTACTTGATAGTTTTGACACCGTACCTGACCAACCTATCATATTACTATGCCCTCTTCTTCTTTCATCCAAATTTGAAATTTTTAACGCACGGTGTCTTAAGTTGTAATCTTCTTCCGATTTGGATTGTAGCAAGTATTCATTCACAGGAATTTTGTGAAACAAAGACAGAGGAACCATATATTCGGTGTACAAGACTTTGATGGGAGATCATTCCCATCCAAACTATGGTCTGTGGGTGAAGCCAAAGACAGATCCTATCCAGTCCACGTGGACCAGAAATTCAATTTGACAAGAGGATCTAAGAGAACGAGAGCTTCAATAGGAACCAGATGTCTTATGGGAAATACATGTTCTATTGGGAAACAGACCCCATTGGAGCAAGAGGGTCCATGGGAGCCAATGACAATGAATGTACTGTGATTGCATGAACTATTAAAGCTCTTTTTGCTACGTTTAACATCATACCCGACCTACTTGTTATTATTCCCTGCCCTCTTCTTCTTTCAACCAAATCAGAAAGTTTTAACGTACGGTGTCTTAATTTGGATTAAACTGTAACAATTTGTTATTACCTTTGTTTAAGTATGGGTAACACAATCTTTTTCCCTGGAAGTTTGCCCAACTTTGATAAGTATGATCATGTTGTTCAGACCAAGATGGTTTCCATCTTGAAGCTCTATCGGTCTATTATATGTTCGTATCCGATCCATACGATATCCAAACTTAGTATGTGTTTCGACAAAGAGCACGCTACACTGGAAACGTCTTCCATGTTAAACACACCTTCTTCATAGAACCAGAGGTCGTTCCCGTTCAATCCAAAGACTCTATGACCAAGAGGCTTTTGAAATCAGAGACCCTGATAATAGACGCTTCTTGAAGGTCATTCCATTCCAGAACAGTGTCTCTTAATGAAGCCGGACACATCTCCTAGACAGTCCATTTGATCAGTATACAAGACAGTCCAAGGGAGAAGAGGTTCTATGAGAACCAGAGGTTGAACTGGAACCAGGGATTCTGTGTTAACCAGCGCTTCCATGGAATCCAAAGGTTCTATTGGACCTCGAGGTTCCATATATACAAACCAGGGGTACCATAGGAGCCAGAAATTCCGTCGGAGTCTGAGGTCAAATTAAGCCGTAGCTATAATGTAACCCCCCTGTTCCTTGTGACTAGAGTTTTCACAGTACGGGTATCCTTGTATCTTCCTCTCTTCGAAAGTCATTACACTCCAGAAGAGAGCTTTTAGATGGAGCCAGATATTGATCACATTGACCGGTGATTCTCCGGGGTAGAATGTGCTCTAACCCAACACAAGGGCTACTCCAATCAAACCTGGTGGCAATATGTACCAGCCGATCTTTGGGATCAATGACTGGCCATTTAGACTAAGGTATCTAAGCCAGAGAATATTTTGTCCAATTCAGGCACTCTAGTAACCCTAAAGAGAGACATCCATCAGAAGTTCCTTAGCCACAAAGTCTACAGAAAATAGTCTCCTCCTTTATTCAGAGATCATATAGAAACTAGTGATTTTTTATCTATATCTGTATGCAGTTACTGCAGGTACCAGCAGGTACTAAGTTGTTTCAGAGAATTCCTGGCATGAAATTTGGGCTGAGAATTTACAGTGCTCCTTACTTTCCTGTCTCTCACACTGCTACACCTCTAACAGCGGTGCTAGAGTTAACAAATAACCTTTTGCACTGTCCTGCCATCTCCCTTAAATGGGTACTGGTGGATTCTTCAACGTCAGAAAAGGGACACAAAGGCTACCATAGCCAGTGCAGAAGCACTTTCTTCAATTAATAAAAATGAAGATATTAGCTGAATAAAGATATATGCTGTAAGAGAGTCAAACATTTGTTCTAAAGAGAATATCCCTAGGCCCTAAGCAAGGGAGTTTCCAAAGAATTTGACAAGTATGCTACTAAACAAGAAAAAATTGTCGTTTGATGAAGTAATCTGCACATTTACATACATAATTAGTTTAACTTAATCAAATGTCTCTGGTAAGTGGTATCCTCATAGTCTAGTATTTCCAATGATATTTACGTTTCTGTGTAACGTACTCTTCTACAAGTGTCAAAATATTAACAGGACGCTGTTTTATGCCTTCTCTATGCACTAAATATAGAGACGTCTGAGAAAATATTGATGAGAAACTATCGAAGGTTTATGGTATTAGCGTTCCTTATCTGGCCTATCACGGCATTGACTAATTCCCTTATCTGCTATTCACATTCGATCTAGGAGAGGGGTAATCTTAGACGAACATATTAGTTCGTCAACAGTGGCAAAGTTACCATATGCGAAACATATACCAACCCCAACCCCCGATCAAATTAGAGAATCGGTTAAAAAGCTAATGGAGGCACAGAATAGGGAACGTGGAAGAGGGTGGCGAGCATGTAGGGTAGACTCTAAGTATATGTCGGACAGTGTTCACCCTTTCATACACTTATATTTACAAGGTAAACCTACTGTGAACACGTATATGGGCATGGTCGGTTTCCTCTAACAAGTGATTACGCCCAGTCAGACCACAGATTATATTTAACACCAGTGGCAGTTCCCACCCAGTTCAGAGACTCTGTAAGCCAGAGATTATGGGGACCAGAGACTCTGCGTATTAGAATCTCCTTGAAGGTTACTTGGACAATTAAGCCTAATTTAGTGCTTACTGTACTAGTGCTGTTTCTTTTGTTTGAATTTGTTCCAAAGCCTTAACATGACTCTTCAAATTACTAAATATAGTTTTTTAACGCTTGGTTTGTCTTAACCTTTAGTGATGTGATCATTTGAATGTTTTCTCCTTTTAGAACGTGTCTCAAAAGTACATGTGACAGTGATTGCTTTACCTTTGCACATACAGTATGTGACTGAGATACAAGATATAGAGTAGATCGTATTTGGCAGACTTATGTATGTGATTCATCAAATTATTGTAGCTTGTAATGTCAGCATTGAAAAGACAACCGATGATGTTTCTCTGTTGTCTTATTCTTGCACAGTTTTGTACATTACTGTTTCTGTGTATCTTGCATGAGCAAGTTGTGTGGATACAGACTGAATGGAGCAGTATTCGCGCATGCAAAGGTTTTCATTAATGTTATTAATCTAACCCAGAACTGTTGGATTGTGTCGAGACACTTTCCATCTCTTCGGCTTGCAGTAACAAATTTGTGGAGCAATGGAGGTATCGTAGATTTGAGCTACAAGTTACATCTGTTCATCATGGATCAGGCAAACTATGAGACTTGCACTACATTGCTGCCAGTCATTGTGAATCTGAATGATAAAATACGCTTGCCTGTTCTACAAAAGTTCCCAAACCTGAACAACGTTGATGTTTGGGAAGGGTCGAAGTTCAGAAAAAGGAATGCCACAATAATTCTTGATGTACCACTGATTGAGTATGTTGAAGTTTTATTGGATTAACAAAATTTTTATCCAAACCAGAGGTTGCGCAACCCCACGTTTCACCACAGACGCTGCGACTTGAAGCTGGAGACTGTTCAAATCCAAACCACAAAATCTTTATAGAAACAGACTCTACGTACTAGACCCTCCCTCCTGGAGGTCAAACCATCCAAAACAGAGTCTCTAAATAGATTCAGCTCCCATATAATCCAGTGGATCAGGCACCAGAGATTAAATAGGACCAGAGTTTCAATGAGGACCAGGTCCCTATCAATGGTAACCATATGGTCCATGGGAATCCGTGGTATCACTGAACCGGAGATTTCATGGGAAACAGATTTTCAATGGAAAACAGACATTTAGCGACACAGAGCTGTCCAATGGAAGCCAGACGTTGTATGGGGACCATAGTTTCCATGTGAGTTAAGGATTCCCTGGGAGCCAAAGGTTAAATGGGAGCCAAAGGTTCCATGGGAGCCAGAGGTGCCATGGGAACTGTTGTAGTATTGTTATTGTTATACAGCGCCATTTATAATTGTAGTATCCCAGAATACAACACTTGGAAACTAGCATCCATCTTGCCTTGCAATTTGTCCCGAGTATCATAACATAGTGTCAGAATGGAGTTCAGGACATCATCGAAACTTATCGACTGTTCTGGAAAGAAAGACAAAAAAGTACACAATGACACGGATGCATGTCGCTGGTCCGGATGATGTCGAAGTTTACAATACGTAACAGTGGGACAAAATACCACAAACAGATCCTGGTAAGATCTCACAGCAACTAGAAAAATAATGTAATCCAAGAAAGAATGTCACCTATGAACGCCATATCTTCAACAAGAAAAATCAACCGTGATAAGAGACCGGACAGAGGCACCATAGCAAAATTAGGACAAGAAATGAAGAAAGTGATTCGTTTGATTGTAGGAAATGTGGTCGTAGACATAGGCCAAGACAGTATGTTGCCGATGGTAATGAATGCAGGTAATGTGCCAAACTCTGACACTTTGCAGCAGATGTGCAGATAAACGACAACAAAGCTTCTAAAGAAGGAAAGACGACACAAAAACCACAAGTCGATCAATAATGTGGAAGTGAGCAGCAGTATGAGGAGCGACTCAGACTCAGAAAGAATTGTTCATCTATATGGTACAGGAACAACACTCATTAACTGATGACTGGCATGTCGACTCACGGATAGATGTTACCCGGTTCAACCTGAAACTTTACATTGGTGCAGACTGCAACATACTGCCAAAGGACTTATATGATACAGTCTTGAAGGAGAAACTGAAACGCTCCAAGATAAGATTAGTGTCATACACTAGACACGAAGTCCTCACGGTAGGAAAGCAGCGACTTCTGGTGTTCCATAAATACCACCTAGTAGAGTTCCACATAGTAGAGGCAGACCTAGTGATATTATTATGACTTCCCTCGTGTCTGACCCTGCAACTGGTCTAACAGGTCCAGTAAGTGGAAGCAGAAGGTAACAGAGCTGCGACAGCCACTCCAGAAGAGATTCCGGCAAACTATCCGGAGGAATACCATTCACTGGGAGCCCTAGCAGATGAGTACATAATTTGCATTGAAAAGAATGTTCAACCGTGTGTGCAACCACCGAAAAGAATCCCGGATGCGCTCAAGAAAAAAAAAGTTAAGAATGGACCGGAGGTAGAAACTGGAGGTAATTAGGAAGACTCTCAGCACCAACTGATGGGTGAATGTCATGGTAGATGTGGAGAAACCAAATGGTGATGTGTGCATGTATTGATCCAAAGCAGTTAAAACGGAGCACCATCTCTCGAAAAAAAAATAGATGATGTACCTTAAAAATTATTAGATGCTAATTATTTATTGCATTAAATGCCGCCCAGCATTTAGACAGGTGAAACAGACGGTAGTAAGAACTATGACACATTCAATTCACCGTATGGTCGATGTAAGATTGCAGATTGCCTTTTGACGTATGTTCCAAACCTCAGATGTCTCAAAAACGGGTGAATGAAATATTTTAGGATATTCCAGGTGTGAAAATCGACATGAATGATATTTTTATATTGAAAGGATATGAAAGAGCACAATGAATGATTGCTTACGGTACCACAGAGGAGTAAAGAAAGTCTTCTAACCTTGATTAAGGCAAAATCAAAACTTGCAGTCACATGTGAAGTACATGGGTCACATTATTAGTTCTAAGGAGCCTCTCCCCAGATCCTGAGAAAATGCAAACAATTGTAAAAATTTCAGCACCAAGAAACCGACAACCACTTCAATAGGACTGGCTAAATATGTTCCTACATTTATTCCCAACTTAACTACTCTCAATACCCCTTTACGGCAACTGTTTGAAGAAGACGTTGTTAGGGTATGGGACGAACAGCATAAGGATTGTTTTGGAAAATAAAGCAAGCATTGACAGATTCCTCAGTCCGGAAATGTTACGACCTGAACAAACCAGCTGTACTTTCAGTTGATGATCATCCCCTAGGTGCATTTTTGTTGAAGGATGGTCATTCCAATGCCTATGCATCCCGTTCACTCAACAAAAATTAGAAGAACTATGCACAGCTAGTGAAAGAGAAGCCAACTATTGTGTATGGAATTCAGAAATTTCATGAGTAGATCTATGCAAAGCCTATTTTTGTTGTAGAAACAGACCAGAGATTGAATGTTTGTACGAAAATCCACTTGCTTCAGCGGCAACTCGTATTGAGATTATGCTTAAAGTGCAAAAGTATGATATCATTGCATGTTATAAACCATACAAGGAGTTGCTTATTGTAGATGCACTAAGCCAAGCTCCTGTATCGGGCTCGGAACAGCAAAGTAGTAGTTTTAAAGTACACGCTATTGGACAGAGGCCAGTTAGAAGTATAATTCTGGAAGCGCTCAAGCAGAAACAGAGAAAGATACTCAGTCAGGCTGTTAAGAACAGCTTGTCAGAAAATAAAGATCAAAGTGATCCGCTCCTCTCTTTGTACTGGCAGTAGAGAGATGATAGGACCTTAGAAAATTGTTATTTATTAAAAGGCGTTAGGGTTATAAGTTCATTGAGGAAAGACATGTTAGTGAAAATTCATATCAGTCATTAAGGTATTGAACATTGTAGAAAGAGAACAAGAGAATCACTTTTTTCGCAAACTTTGAACTCCCAGCGTGCGTATTTTGTGCTGTTTTAAATTCAGTGTACCACATGAAATATGTTTCAGTGGTCACAGCAGAAGAAGCCATTGCAAAATCGTAAATTACCTGGTCATCCTTGGCAAAAAAATTGGTATGGATCTGTTTAATGAAAATTATTTGCTTCTGATTGACTATTATACTCTAAATTTGTCGAAATATCTAGACTTAAAGAAGAAACTTCATACAAATGTGTTGTCGACTTGGTAAAAAGTCAGCAAAGTATGGTAAACCAGATGTAGTGATAAACGATAATGAGCCAGAGTTTGTGTCTTCAGAATTTGAAACGTCTTCAACTGAATACAAGTTCACTGATACCACCAGTTCACCCCATTATCCACAAAGTAGTAGTATGGACGTAGGTGCCGTTCAGATCACCAAGAATCTGCTCCAAAAATCTAAGCGTGACAATACAATTCCTATTTGTCATAACTAGATCTCAAAAATACTCCCCAGTGAGAAGCAGGATCTCCTGCACAGAGGTTGATGGGAAGGGGAACAAAAACGCTACTTCCTAAAAAACCATCATTCTTGAAACATAAGTTACCAAAAAGTGCTACAGCTCACTTTGAAAAGCAGCAAGCCATTCAGAAAGAATATTATGACTTGCATGCTAAACCATTGCGCCTCTAATCAGACAAGAAAGAGTCAGATTTAAAAACGCTGATGGTCAATAGGACCAAGGTGTGGTTGCTAGGCAGACAAAGTATCCAATATCATATACAGTTGGTGTGAAAGGAGTAAATCTAAGAAGAAACAGGCGTGTGATTAGACCTACCAAGGAAGCAGTGACAGACAGGTATGATTTTGATGATCAGGAGTACACCCCTCAGTGAAATGGAGACCCCAACCTGAAGTGGAACCAGCGAGAACAACCAAGAATGGCAGACAGAGGAAACCGAAACCCGTGTGTGCCACGTACCTGTGTAGAATGTTCAGAGCCTTAAAGCTTTCGGTTGTCTGAACTTTAAGCTTTCGGTTGATGCTTGATACTGTATGCGCTTTTCTTTTTTGTTAATTTAAACTTTCTTATGTTCTTGTGTTTGATGATAAATTGTAACTCTCCATTTGCTAATTCCTGCTACAGTTTTATGTAATTTTATGTATTAATGACTTGAGACAGTTATATTGTAATTTAACTTTGAGTCAATGATCGTAAAAGGGAAGAGGTTGTTGTATTGTTTTTGTTACACAGTACTATATATCAATGTAGATACCATCTCAGATACCATCTATCGATATAATATCACAGAATATAACAGTTGGAAACTAGCATCCATCTTGACTTGTTTTGTGTGTAATTTCGAGTGTAATAACAGGAGCTAAATGTTCCATGGAAACCAGACGTCTGACGTCTTATTCGAGCCATAAGTGATATTTCAGATAGATCTATATACTACACTTACATGTCCTAAGCCCTATTTTTAACATCGCACCTGACCAACGATTCTAATGCTGTGCTGCCCTCTTCTTTTTTGCCTCTAAACTGTAAAGTGTACCATGTGACCTTTTAAGCTCTAAATTCTTCTTCTATTGTCAAGTTTAAGTTCTAAAATGTGGATGAAAGGTTTTTATATTTTTCCCTGGAATATCATCAACTTTGTTAAGTATGAACAAATTTAAACTTCTTTTTTTCAAGCATTATATTTACGTATGGTATAGTCCACTTAGGCTAAGTGCTCTTACATTCATCATGTATACATTTACTATGTGCAGAAGGTCACTACAAACCCGCAGTAATATGCACATATTAATAGTGTTGTATATAATGTGAATGATATGTTAATAGCAAAATAGTTCAATACAGTCTATAGTATGGTAGTGATTGCCTTCAACTACTTTCTGTGTAGAGTTATAGACCTGAGCTACGTGGATCTTTGAGGATATTGTAGAAGTAGAAAAACACTGCACCCCTGAATGAGCTCAGTAAAGGATGCACTTCTTTAACACTTTCTTAAAAAAGTTGTAGCAAGAGGGACAGACTCTTTTTGTATTTTGTATCTTGAAGGTCTATTGGCCCGGAATGATATTCTTTTAAAAAAAGTTCTATCAAATTCCTATAAATCAAGAGGCTATTCAAACCCATTGCCTGTTATCACACAGACCATGCCACATTGAAGCTGGTCACTGCCCCATCAAGAGACTCTGGGGACCAGATGCTCTGCACTATACCCTCCTTGGAGGTTATTAAGATACAAAACATTCTTTAGATGTAACACGAGACAGTTCCTGTAAGTTCATTTGATCAGTGATCAGGTTCCATATAAACAGCGATTTAAGGAGTCTAGAGATTCTTTGAGAATCAGAGGTTCCATGGAAACACTAGGCTCCATGGGACAAGATGTTTCATGGAACGTAAACGCCTTGCACCTGAAACACATCGGAAGTCATTCCTATCTTGCGTAAGACTTTTCACATTCAGTTTACGTCAATCTTCCCTAGGAGAAAATAACCTGTATGTTGGCTATGGACTTTGTCTTTCAAAGATTCAAGACCTCCTCTAACTATTATTTGGTACTTTTTTCTCTATGATACTTGTCTGTGAAAGTCCTTATGAAGTTTCCAATTGCAAAGTTTTAGAGGGTTTGTAAGCTCGACTGATCCTGATATATTGGTCAGACGAGGAAGGTGACAGAAAATCAAGACAAGACTGTCAAATTTGGAGTACCTTCTATATCTATTATCTATTAAATATTCAGGGAAAGTCTTGGAAAACTGTCCACGGTGACTCATCAATTCAACGGATTTACAGAATCTGATCTTAAAATTTTTATTTACTATTAATCTATTAATAACAGACCTGAGTGAGCTCAGTAGTCACTCTCAAGCTCAATTTTGAGCCCAATAGCCTTAGACTATAGCTGATATTAAATTGAAGTCAGGGATCCAACTCTTGATGTTATGTACCTTATAGTATAATGGTCTGATCTCAAGTGGCCTAATGTACATTTAATATCTTTTAAGGCCCTCACAGTGGTTGCACTATCCTAGGGGTATTTTGGTATTTTCTCAACAATTCAACACTTTGAAGGCAGTGTCTTCAAAGTTACAGAAATGTGTTTCCATATGACTGTCTTAAGAACAGCTCTAGGTGGTAGCTACAAAGCATTCTTCAAGATTTGTGAACTTCTACATACAGCTGAAGGACATTCAGCTACACTGCCTGTATAACCGTGATCTGTGAAACAACTTGATTCAAGTCGAATTAGAAAAGATGGCGACCCATTCGTAACTTACGATACTTTGGGTCTATAAACGTTTCACGAACTGCAGTCTGAGTCTACATGTACTCTTCATCATTACGGATCAGTATTTACAATTACCGAATGGTACAATGTGATGAATATAATTAACTTATTCAACTCAGAGAGTGGATTTTGACCAGCATTTATGGTTGTTTTGTCGGTGGTCTTATTATGTTCTCGTCGGCTTCGAAAGTCTCCTCTGAAACTAATACTATGGTTCTCTGATTTCTGTACGCTAACAACACCATATATGTATATGACACGTGGAATTGGATAATCGTGGTTGTCAATTTGTAGAAAGTACCTTTTTTCAGATATTCGACTTCTTTGCTGATTTGATATCTTTGACAACATAATGGTGGAACAATTGTATATTTTTATACATCACTCAACCAATTCCAAAAGAATTCATTTATATTTTCAAACATATTTGAAAATACTCAAATTTAAACCAATTTATGTGTCATTTGTGATTGTGTTGTCATTTAGGCTTAATGTGCACATTGTTTACCTCCAAAAACGTCACTCTGGATAAGTACATAGCTAGATCAACGTTATTTGCATCTACTTTAAATATGGCACAGCAATGAGTTACTTGATTTTATTTTGATTAAAATTCGTCTATAGATTTTACATTGCAATATTACATATTGAAAACAAGATGTGGGATCTCACACACGCGATATATGGTGTAGCGTAACAAATTCTTCATTCAAATATCCTTTTCCGTAAAATGCCTTCTTCATAAAGGTATATCTTGGGGACTCATCAATTAACTACCTATTGTATTATGCGATCAGAACTATACACAATCAGAAGATAAATCAGGTTTGATGAAACTTAAGTCCTGTTAGCAGGATAAGTCGTCTCCAAAAAAAATGTGCTCATCGCGTGACTGGCAGTTGGCAAAAGCCACTACTGACATCTTATTCCATTCTTCCGTTCAAACAAGAGAAATTTGTGACGTTGATAAGCAAATAGAAAATATAGAATAGGACAGTAGCAGTGTGGTTCAATAATATTGTTGATGACAATAACTGTACCATGGAGTACTGAACATGTTATTAAGCCTATAAACAGGAGTAAGATGGAAAACTAACATGAAAGTCAATAACTATTTGCACATTTACTGGAAGATAAGTTGCAAAATGAAGAATTTTTTTTTTGTCTTCAACTTCTAAAGATAAAACTACTCATGAGTGCCAACCGTTGTCCTTGTGGTTATTTAATGGAGGATAGGTAGTTGTAAAAACAAATCTTGCATAACTTTTCGCTCTTTCTTTCTCCAAATCGAGTAGATGCATATCTATTTAACAGATTTGGTGTAAAAATTGTTCTGCAAATGATAAATTTTTTAGCGCCTCAGGAGACAGAAAAAACGTTAAATTTTATTGTTTTTATCTTGTGACCGGTAAGGTAATATTCATGAGTATGTGTTTTATTCTCCTCAATTTGCAGGAGGAATGTTGTCTATTGAAGGGTGTCAATGTCTACCTGCATATCCCAGGAAAACATTGATAACCTTCGACCAAACAATATTCTGCGTTCAAGCTACGGGGGTCATGATAAACTTTCTCATGAATATTATTTAACTGAAACTTACTTTAACTTATCCAATTGACACATATTATGTTTTATATTATCTTCACTTGTTTTCTCTCTATGTATGTGCCGAACATTTTGCATATAGCGCTCTGATAAAACCCCAAAATTTCCGAGACAAGTAATCTTATGCTCGATAATTACACGTCTCTCACTCCAACTCTTTCTCTTTAACCTTCTCTCCGTCTGTCCACTGATTGCCAATTTTTTTAAATATCTTTTACAGGTAATTTCTCTGAGGGTGGACGACTGGTTTGCCATCCTAAGAATGACGGACCCTATACAACCTCTCGACGTAATCATGAATATTATTTAACTTATACTTAAGTTAACTTATCCAATTGACGCATGTTATGTTTTGTTTTAACTTCACTTATTGTCTCTTTCTAAGTATGTTGAACATTTTGCACAGACCACTCTAATAAAACCAAAGGAGTTCGGAGAAAGGTACTCATATGTCCGATAATTATACGTTTCTCACTCAAACTCTCTCTAACATTCTCTCCGTCTGTCCACTGATTGTATACCTTTGAAATATTTTATATTTAGCAGGTAATGTCTCCGAAAGTGGTCGACCGGTTTGCCATCCTACGAATGACACACCCTACACAACCTCTCGAGGTAATTGTGAATATTATTTAACTTAAACTTACTTTAACTTAATCCAATTAACGCACTTTATGTTTTGTTTTATCTTCACTCATTGTCTCTTTATGAGTATGTCGACCATTTTGCATACAAAACTCTAATAAAACCCCAAAAGCTTGGAGAAAGGTACTCATATGTCCAAAAATTATACGTCTCTCACTCCAACTCTCTCTCTCTCTAACCTTCTCTCCGTCTGTCCACTGATTGCCAACTTTTGAAATGTTTTGTCTTTTACAGGTCATTTCTCTGAAGGTGGTCGACTGGTTTGCCATCCTACGAATGAATCTCAATTTAGTAATTTTACCGATAGTGGGCAGCCTATCTGTCACCCAACAAATGCGGCAACATACCAAACCTCCCATAGTTTAGTCACCCAACGAATGAGGTAAGATATCCAGATAGATCTCCATGTTAGGTCAATGAACAAGGTTTGATAATATGGCACGCATTGTCACGCATTTAATGATGTTACACAGTGTATTGGAGCCTAAAACTATTCTCTACGTATATCACAACGGCTACTTCTACAGTCTCAGTACGTTTTTGACAATGGGAATAGCTGATGGTACACTTCCAGCTACCTTCGAAAGGAGGCAATGTGTTAACTATGGGAGTAAATTGCTATATGAAATATGTCTTCCACACACCTACAAATATCATGAGGGGAGTCTTAAACAGATGCAGAGTTGCAGACAAACGTTGTTTTCTCAAAGCTTGTTACAGTGACGAAATAAAGGAAGTGCTTATTCCAGATTTGATATATCACCAACACAGAAAAACCCACATACACACGCTCACACACATTGATACAAAACAAATGTAACAATTGTGATATCTGACAATTGTTCACCCCCAAAAAGAATTTCACCCAAATAATCAAACCATAAGACATGTGAAGCGATGTCACGATGATGACATTTGTGTTACATCATATAAGTTGCAGATCTTATCTCCAGATGAGATATCTGTAACGTGTTTGAAGTTAAATGTAGTTATTCGGCTAGTTTATGGAACTTGCAAAATGAATTTACAATGGTGTACACCGAGTAAAAAAAGAAATGCACAAACCTAACTGTCATGCAATTGGTTACCAGTGATATACTGCCTTTAGAATTGGATGTGCATACTGGCCAACACTAATCACATATAAACAATTCTCCCAGTTTCTTTATCTATACATCTCAACACCATGGTGGTACAAACAAAAACAAAAAAAAAGTGAAAACAAATGCACATATTATAAAACTAAATGGAATAGCGCCATCTTCTTAAGACGAATTTTAAACTGATCGTTTCTATTTTATGTACTTTTCAACTCCTTGGGTTACCTACATTTTAAACTTTGTTTAGCATTCGCCTGATTGTGCAGAAGACGTCATTTCTTTGAGAAACATTGTTTGTCTATGTTTACATAGATAAACAACTATACATTTTCTTGCGGTTTGCACAGTTGGAACCGAAAGGTTCTTGCTTTTTATTATATGGCTGTTTATTATATGGCTGTTTATTATATGGCTGTGATGGCATACTGTACATAACTATTAGCAATCCCATTCTTAAATGTATTCTTGGTGTACCACAGAGAGACAGCGTTAGCCTTAGAGTAACTAATTAAAAAGACCCAGCTAGCAGAAGTCTGTAACTATTAGCACGCTGAACAATAGTAGTGGACTACTCACACAGTACGCAAAACAGCTCTGCCCTCATTATTTGTCATGTACAATGCACGTACGGCCCACGAATTTGTCCAATCAATATTTAACTACATCTTTGAATATAACACAACTAAATAAAACCATTTCATTTGTATGGCAAAACTTGCTTTCAAAGGTTCAGCTGTAGTAGAATTACATTAACCTTAAATTTACTTTGAAGTTGTGTTACGCTGTTTGTCATAGAGGATTTAGGCTTCACTGAAGTTTCCATGCCATATTCTCGATCGTCGTTTTCTCTGGACAAACTAAAACTGAACAACGCCATCTATTTCCAATGGCTTTACTTGTTACCATTTGGTAACAAGCAGAGTCAATGGCTTCATTATTAGAAGGATGTCAAGGAAAGGTTAATCAAAACTAACTTAGTTAGAGTTAGAATGTTTCCGTTTTTTTCGTCCTTTCACTCGTTTAGTAAAAGTAAGATAAACGAAACAGTGTTTTGAATCATATAGCTTTCTTAAGCCCACCTCATTTTCCGGCTTCCGTACCACATACATCCCAGCTCTGTTTGTTACCTTTGTGTGAATTTTCTACGTGTCAATAGCCTCAGTTCAGGCAGCCAAGATATTAATATTGAAAACACCAAAAACAGTCAGTTCATTGATTGTCAGAAACTCTTTTAACTTCAGATGAAAAACCCATCACAGTGCAGCAATGGAGTAATTGTTTGAGGAAATTTTGTAGCGATTGCCAGATAATAAACACAAATCGTCATCTTGTGACTGTACTAGCAACTGCTAGTTAGTAATACTCAGCGTTGATCTTAAAAGTTTCTACTACTACGAATTGTGGAGAACTGTGCGGAACTGTGGGAACTGAGTAAAACCATAATTTTCAGATGTAGGAAACACTGGTTTCGATATAAACTTTACATATGAAAATTACGACTGTGTGGTTGAGAGTGGGTTGAAATGTATTGGACCGTACTTTCGGCATGCATCATTAATGTCATTTTGAACAGCTTTAGAACAAACATTGCATTATTGTCTCCCCAGCATTAGATACAGAGAGTACTTTTACACAGTGATAAGATTCATATATTTGAAACATTGTGCGATAAGGGCCCAGGGAGGTGATGGAAGAATGGGAATTGAAATTGATTAGCAGGTACTTGAACATAGTTCTTTACAACAAACATGTACCTACAAGAACCATCTCCAAGTCTCTCTGTCCCTGATTAATTATATTGAATCACCCTGCATGTTTGATAAATACAAATTTATAGTATTTGGTCACGGAATATTCTAATATGGAAACTGGACATATATGGACCTTCTCAGGGATGATTATACTTCATTAGGTCATGCGCTGAGTCAGTATTTTTTTACATCTTTACATTCATTGTAAATTCTGGTTTGCATAACAAAGATGGCATCGTCTGTAACAGGAGAGAAACGTTGATGATTTACTGTAATGTTACGTTGCAAGGAAAAGGCGAAAGGCGCTTACAAGGAAGTATCCTCGCCTCCTCCCAGTGTCAGTGATGCAACAGGCCCTTGCAAGTGAAATAAAGCCACACACTCAAAGGCAGGCTAAACCCAAATAACCTCTATCTTTGTATGTAGGCACCCTAATAACCCAAATGTTCTACAGTATGATAGGATTTGTAAAGCTTAGTACAACTTACGTAGAATACACATCCTTTTCTAGAAAGATGATACATGGTCATTCGTACTCATCATTCCCTTTCCATTGTTTTTTAATATTTTGCTCAGAGTACGAGGCAGTATCAACGTTTTTCAATGTAATAACAAAAATGATATCTCCGTCATCTCAGAAGAATGAAAACGTAAAGATGTGTCCAATTTATACCACAAAATACTTCAAGTGACCTGCCTTAATACTTATACTTACTAATACTTACTGCCTTAATACGTATTCTCTTCACAAGCTTCACAAGCTTCACTTCACGAGCGAATACTACCAATGAAGTTAATCCCATACAAAAGTTTTCTATAAATTTCTATAGAAATGTCTATAGGACTGTGCAGAATCAACGATCTTCTATAGAAATGCTAGAATTTCTCTATAGAAATTTGTAGTCCGTTTAGAGTTCTATAGGATTAACAACTTTCTATGGAATAGTTCCTATAAGGAGCAATCTCACTAGAACATTGAACTCTCAATAGAAATTCTACTACCTGTACACAGTACACTTGACCCTATAAAGAATGAGCCTTATGAGAAACATTCGTGTTTTAGATGGAGCAAAAAAGTTGACAAGTTTTCTGATCGATGTTTTCTGATCTGATTGACGGCGCTGATCCAGGTGGAACCCTCCCCCACCACACTCCCATTTTTCGATGACCAATAATTTATTTCAATCAACCTTTTTTTCAAATACCCCGAAAAATGACCAAAATAATACTAACAATTATAATCCGAATCTCTGGGAATTCGCATTTACAATTCAAACCCTAAGTCCCCTCGACGACGGTCAGTGTATGCACCCCCGACCCCTCCTTTCTCACAATCCTGGATCCACCGGTGGAAGTCGTGTCTGTGTAGTGAGATGGATCTTCCTTCATCATTTTCAACATAGACTGACTTTAGTTTTCGCTTAATAAAATACTTCAAAATTACCTTTTTTTGTCAATGCACCTTTTTCTATGTGGAAAAGATTCTTTGATGGGAAACTAGGTAGGTAACATCCTAGCATGGGTGATCGTGGGTGCAAATCATATGATTCCCATATGTATTCACCTACATGGAGCTCATGTGTTACATGGTCTCAGTGTCACCAGCATAACGGAAAAAAATGTTTTTATTCATTGGTGCTAATCTCCATTGTTATAATTATTATCACAAAGTTAAGTTGGCATTTAAGTTTCCATAGATGTTCTGTTCAAGCTACACATGTAGCAGCTTGTAATTCGGAAACGTGCGTCTTGACGTAAACAATCAGGAAGAGATAGGTAGGCATTGTATTCCAACCATCGGAATGACGTTCATGAATTATTAATCTATGACGTCGAAATATGTTCCTGAGCTTATGAATAATGAATAGAGCGATGGTGTAAGTGACCGTGAACTGAACTGGTCACGCCAAAAACTTGTTTTAGTAATGGTATCCTCAAGGTTCAGGAGATAACGGGAATGTAGAAGCATTAACAATTTTAGCTACGAAAGTCTGTTGATAATTCATTTTTCAAGTATAGGCCATTTGGCTTAGAGCATAAAAGAGTCAAGAGACTCAAAATCTGAAGCCTGCAGACTGTCAGACTGTTTTTGTGTTCGGGTATGATTGCGTGTGATGGCCGTTGAACCGAGCAGGCTGGCTTTCTCTTGCGTTGCTGACATCATTGCGTTCTAGATCCCTATGGCTTAGCCTATGGCATGAAGGGACTGCACATGAGCAGTTAAAACTTTGAACTGACTTATTTGAGGTAAAAGTTCTAGCAAGTGATTGAGACGGGGAGATAAGCATGTTGCCCTTGTTTTTACTATTCGAAAATATTGGTTAATGTTTACAAATTGGTTGTAAATGGGAGTGGCTACCAATTCGATGAAAAGGGAAATCGGGGGAGGAGCGG
>VJOZ01014356.1:0-31694 GCA_009801055.1 Stichopus horrens | reverse complement strand
GGGGGGGGACTTCTCCAGACTCTCCCTCCCTCTCCTTGAAACACAAATACCAAACACGTGACACCGCGTATTGTGCGGGGGTTTCCCACCGCTCTTACCTTCGCGACAATAAGTATTTATAACAAGCCAGTTCAGAGATAGACAGAGTTATTATAACGGTAACGTAATCATACGATGTCAAAGGTCAAAGCGATGGCAACACGGATATTCACGATAGCAAGAACCTGTGCAAGCTAAATCGACGCTTACTCCGAGGAAGAGCGTAACCTGCAAACTAAACATCATATAATGCACCATACATAGAACAAAAACTTAATGAAACGAATTGCTTCAGTTTTCAATGGGTTTTGAGCAGAGGCAGTGCAAATTTAGGAAGCTCTCCCCCCCCCCCCGACTCCCATCCAAACACGGATCAGGAGGAGCAAAATGAAGCAAGACGGGAAAAGGACAATGAAGAAAAAGGAAAGGAAGACAAAAAATGAGAAAATAATGAAACAGCCGGTAGAGGAAAATTCCAGCTTGCGTCCGCCTCCGGTAAATGATGATGGTCAGTATTGCCCATTGTCATCCTTCTGAATTCAAACAAGTGTTTCAATCTTTATAATAAGAGTATTTAACAATTTATGGAGAAAAAGCTTCCGACAATGGTAACGAGAATGATTTCCATTCAAGAACAGCAGAAGTTTTCCCCGGGTCTCACTTGTTGAGCCTGAAATGGGCGATTTCCTCAGGCTACGTGTCTAGGTATGTTTTCATTTATAGTTGTTCGGGGTTTGCTCCCTACCAACCGATTGCAGCGCTCCGTTTACATAGTCCTCCCACAGTTACATACCATCCTGCAAGTTTTCTGTAAGTAAAGTACCACCCCCACTACACACCTTTTTTCTAAATGAATGGATCCACTTCTGTTACCACTGAATTATTACCATTGGATCGAGGATGGCAAACGATTGGCAGTAAAATCATCCTTCTGATTCCAACGTTCCTCTGATTCATTGATTCAATTGAAGGAAGACTGAACAAAATATTATATATCTGAAATCATTCTCCTAATTAAATTTCCTCCTCTTATTTCTCCCATTACTGTCGCACTTTAGAATATGTCAGTGGCGGCCATTTTATTCCCTTAAAATTACGAGGGAGAAACAATTGACTATAACTTTTGAGATTACTTCGAGTATTGATAGACTTATATGTTAACCAGGCCATCGCATATGTAAGTTTAGGCTAGCAAACCTATCCATCATTTCTCACAAGACGAGATGCTGAAGAAAGTGCATTTACCTCACCGTTTGATCGACTGCTTGCAGGCTGTGCTTGTTATAGTTGGTAAACGTATGCATCAGTAATCGTTTAGAATAATAAAAGACCTACCACTTGCATAAATGATGGTAAGGGCGCAAAATGCGTAAAAATACACGCTCGTATAAACACATGTTTACTCAGATGCAAAAAAAAAAAAAAAAAGGAAGAAAAAATGAGCAGTTGTTGAATCTTTGATTGGTAAATACGATGGGTGAAATCGTATCCCACAGTCAAAAATAACATATTGCTTCATTGTACTTATTGATGACGTCTTGAGAAAAAAAAAAATCTGTGGAAGACACCGGAAGTTACTCGATTGAAAAGATGACGGATCCTCATAGGTACCATTTTAACGGTACGAAGTAACTTACAAGAAATCACGGTCGGGAGCTAATAAAAACAAGTGACTTTTTGGTAAAGGAATGTTCCAAATTCCAGGTGTAGACTGTCAAAGTGCATGTAGTCCTCTCATTGTGATAGTCAATAACTTATTTTACGGTATAGTCCATGTTGTGGCCACTGTCAACTAATTAGCCCACAAGTACGCAAGCACTTGAAACATTTAACAAAATTTAACTTTGATCAGTAACAATGTACTGTGGGTCTCAGGGGCCAGATGTTTTTACGACAACATGCGAAAGCATACATAAGAAGCGGTGAATCAATATGTGGTTATTTTGCGTCTGTTTTTTATTTTGTTTTATTTTGTTATAAGGAGAACTATCATAAATATGTAGCTTATGTTTAAAATTGAGACCAAAACGACAGTTCCTTCACTTACAGAATATATGAAATGAGGATAAACATCGCACAATACGGTCAATATCAAGAGGGTATTTTACAGTGGCTGATACTGAAGGAACAGCAGACCTTTCAGAAAATCAATTTTTTTTTCTAAGATCGGCAGGCCCCTCCCTTTTTTATTTATTTCAAATTTTAATATTACTTATTAATTATTAGCTAATGTTATACAATGTTAATATTATTTTGATACAAACATAGAAGCACAGTGGTTAGGAAGTTAGGAAAAACTAAAAGAAGATAAAAAGAAACAAAATAAGATTAAAGTCTACACAAAATATTATGTGCAATCCAGAAATTTCACCTTTTGAAGCGGACACACCTTCTCATATCATAAGAGCACGTGTGTATAAAGGATAAAAGCCCAATAAAAAGTTAAAGGTATCTGGGTGGGTGTCGGTCAGATAAACCAAGAACTTGTTTTGTTCAACAGATCAGGGATATTTACCCTCATACCTTTGCAATTGACACTATCTGCAGTAACGTAACAAATCATTCCGTTTTTCGTTTATAGATCTGAAGACATTGCAAAAGGCCTGTAAAAGGCACCATACATTCTGTGTCACTCTCTTGTGCTATCACTTGGTCAGCTATGTTCGCTTCTTCCAATAACTTACAGGGGTTACACAAACCAAGGTAAGGTTATATATTCAAAGAATTATTGTTAATAAAGCCTTTCCATACAAACTAAATCTTCAGATAGATGCGAAATTTTATAGCCGATATAAAAATAAAGACGTTTTGAACCCTTCCCTTCCTAGCGTAATTTTTCTTGTCGTATTTTACACAAACAATGTTATTTTGAAGCTTTGATATAGTCGACAACTCCGGAAGAAATATATTGAATTACTCTTATGGTTGCCCGGAAACGAAGACTTCAATTTGGCAACGTATCCCGAACCTTGGAATCTGATTGGCTCAATTATAATCCGGTTGCAAGCGACTTCCGATCTTGATGAAAAAAGCTGTCAATCAAATGTTCTCAGTGTGTCTACCATGGTCAACGTGCAAGTATGCACCACTAACGTTACAGTGCATGTAATTTACGAATATATACTGTGGCCCGATTACTGCTCAGTACGTGTGTGAGTTAGTGCGGCTGTAGTATATGTATGTGCACACCATTTTACGTCTGCTGATCCGTCCAAGAGGCTTCGTTTTCTAAAGCCAAATTGACACAATTTTGCAATCTTGTACCGTTTTGACCTCTTTTCATTGGATATACAGAATATCTGGACTGTACCAAATTATGCCTCGAAAGTTTTTTAATCCTGCCCAAGTCATGTTTTTCACTGGAGAAAGGAATAGCTCCCTGATGGTATAGCGGGATTACTATGCAGGTCTTCTTCATTCATGTGCCAGTGCATTGTGTTTACAAACGTGCATGCTGTCGAGTCGGAAGACAGTGCTCCAGACTCTAGTACTACTCTGGAAGTGACACATCGCACTCGTGTTTTCGCCCATTTTCTACCAGAGTGTTGCCATCATTCAACTCGGATGTTTCTCTGTACATCGTGAATATTCGATTTTTTTTTTCATGTTCGGCGACGAGTATGTTTACCTCAGTTTGCGGATTGCAACCGCAAGAGTGCTTGGATTAACGTGAGGCCCATTACAGTGTTGTTTACTGTCTTCTTAGTACGCATTGCATGCAGACATATTCGCTTTTCGGCCACGGCTTGCATTACATTTACAACACCATCTTTATATGATCAGTTTAACTCGTCTCATCTGCAGTCTTTAGTTTTCTCAGACTGAGAGGCCTATCTTATAAGGATAATTGGATGCATTTTAGAATTTAAAGGACTTTGTACTTACCCATCAGCGTCGCAGTATTATTTGTTGTGACCATTCTTTTGCTCCCTGTGTGGGGCATGAAGTGATCATTCTGATGTTTGCTTCATGCTTGTGCAAATGAATTAGGCACAGTGGGCTAGATCCATCTTTTTAGAAGTCATCCACAAATGATTAAAATGCCTGCACAGACAACCATTAACAACAATTGCAGTGATCTTGACATCATGGCAATGAGAAGTACACCGAACATGGTTGCAGAGCTTCTTGAGTGTGGTAGTAGTGAACCTGGGGTTTTACTACTCGACTATCGACCCCAAGCGGCTTACAGCCAAGGACATGTGCAACATGCACTGAAAGTTTCCATTCCAAATATATTGTTGAAGAGACTTGAAAATGGTTCCCTTAAAGCAGGTGCATTCAAGAGCCTAATCAATGGTGAAGATGGAAAAAAGAGATTTATCGAGGAATCACAAACTGCCTCCATCATTCTGTATGATGCCAAATCAAGAAACTGTGATATCAATGCAAATTCAAACTCCACTTTTGTACTACTCCTTAGGAGATTAAAAGAAAACGGGTTTCGTGTAGGATATTTGGATGGTAAGACTATAAAATTTCATCAGTTCTAAAATATAGACTACATTTTGCAAATCCTTACAGTACTCCTCTGATATGTCTGTCATTGTCAGCATAATTTAAGCCAACAGAATAGACCAGTAAGAGTAGGCCTATATTTAAGCTTGCATTTCGCTATTAAGATTAATTTTGTATGTTGAAGTCAGCAGTTTGCAAGAAAATACGCAATACAAAAGTCTTTTAAGTTTAACTTAACTACCTCCCTTCTTGCGTTCATACCAAATCTTGACTTTTTCCTCAGAGTAATACTGTATGCAACACTGCATGAATCCAGTGTGCCAAATACAACACTGTGTACTAAACTACTAAAGTGCTGTAACATAAGCCCCCACTCTTGTCCCATATATTATAACGTTATTCTTTCTGCTTCCTGAGATTTACGGGGTGTATACTCTTTTTCATTACTAAAATAAGGTGTATGCTAGCCATTAATTGAAGATGATAATGAATGATTTGTATTATGCATATATTGTTTAATCATGTATTGAATCATTGTGGTAAGTTTAAGTTGAGGGAGGGGGGCCCAATTCTTGATACTCTTAATGTATCGATGTATGTCAAAAATTACACTGTGCTTCACTTGACGGTACCCGTCAATCATCAGAAAGTTGTATCTGTACTGTATATACTTTTAATTCAAGTGGCATTAGCCATCAGTTAAAATTAAAAGGACAGGACTGCAGTGTTTCAGAACTACAATGTTCCAAGTTAATTGTGAATTTAGGAAGTCAGTTACTATGTTCCAGCACTTTAATAATTACATTGCTTTCCCATGTTCAGGTGGATTTGAAGCCTTTGCATCACTCTACCCTAATCTTTGCATCAAAGAAGATTCATCAAATTCCCCAGACGTTTCTCTACCAGATTTAGGTTTTGATAAACTGAGGATCGACAGTTCTCCGGAGGAGAAACATGAGTTTCAGATGGACAATTTTCCTGTGGAAATCTTGCCTTACCTTTATCTGGGATCCAAGAGAGAGTCGGAAAACCGGAAACTCTTACGTCAATTTCAGATTAGTTATGTACTTAATGTCACACCAAACATTCCAAACCACTTTGAGAATGATGGACTGAAATATCTTCAAATTCCTGTCCGAGATCATTGGAATCAGAATCTGGCCGAGCACTTTCCAGAAGCTATCGATTTTATCGGTATGTATTTGTTGGTACTGTAATGATGCTTGTTAGTTCCTTTCTGTCCTGCTGTACCTCTCACCCACTTTTGCTGGTTACAATACCAAGCCAGTTCTTGTTTTATATTTACTTTTAGTCTCTGGAAGTTGTGAATGGGATCACTTCTACTTCACTCTCTAAGATGACATAAGTGCATACATGTGGAAGTTTTTAATTGAAAATCTCCCAGAAGAAAGTCTTTTATCTTTGACTGCACTCAGTGCAGCACATGACAACCTCTTCATATTAAGTATGGAAGTGATTACACATTTATGATCTTGTGTTCTGTGAAAACAGGTTTGTATTCAGGGGCACCAATGCATATTGGGTATTAAGTTTCTAGTTGACTACAATACTTAAGTGATTATACTGCAGATATGATGCTTTTGACAATCAGTTATGTTCCATATGATTTATATTTAAGGATCACTTAAATGTTGGGAGATGATGGTAGCTAAGATGTTGAATTTCCTGCAATAGGAGCTGTTTAAATAGATGCCCCACAGTTATAAATGTACTTTTGATTTTTAGGGATATGAGAGTTTGTCTCCCACAAACTTGATTTCTTCCTGTGCTTAAATTGTGACACACATTATGAACCCAACTTAAATCCCAATTTCCTCTCAGCGAGTAATTTTACATCCGCTGTTACAAAAACTGCATCCTTCCCCTGGTGACTGTACAGGATATGTTCTAACATAAACTATGCCAATCCAATAGTTATTAGTACCCAGTGGGTTCCTGATGCAGGTACTACTGTACAAGTAGTCACTGTTACATGCAAATCTGTACTTTATATGTTGGCCAAGGTTAAAGGTCAATGGTGATCATGCAGTGTGATTTTGTGGAGTAAGACATTCATCAATTTCTCCAAGATGTCTTATTGTCGGATCTGGTTTGTGAAAGAGGTATCTTAAATGCACTTTTTGGCAAGGAGGGTCATGGAACGCATCCACAGTCCTGGGGAGTTATCTAAGGGGAGATTCTGCTTTCTCCCCTTCGAGACTTTTTTTTAGTTTTCAAGGGTGTCTTTATTGTCTAGATACAAAATGGTGCACTTCCTACTGTATTTGCTGCTTGAACAAAAGTTTCTTAATTTGAAGTAACTTCATGTTTTGTTTCTTGAATTATTTCTTCTGTATTTGAAGAGTCACAGCATGTCAGTTTTTTGTCAGTCCTATAATTCATTACAAGAGAGCGGCTCTCTTCAAATTAAACGCTTTTGAAATACTCACTGCAAAGTTAAAACTAGGGAAAGCCTGTTCGATCAAATGACAAACATGTAGAATCTGGAGATGGTGGGCAATTTTAGAAATCTACCTCGATGGCTACTGGTGTGGAAAATAGCAACTCCCTGGTTTTATGGACAACTCAGAACCACTGGTTGGTCTAGATACGGTACCTCAATACTGTTCTTTGTAAGTAACTGCAGGCTATTCATGCAGTGCATCGTTACTGTATGTGATCAAACACTATGTTGGAAGGAATATGATGATCCCTTACTGTAATCTCGTAGTTTTCATGGATTTTTTTTGTAATTTGTTTATAAGTGTTAAGTAGTCAATATTTCTTGGAGAATCTGATGATAGAGACATGAAGTAGGATTATTTTTAATTCTTAAGGTACTGATAGACAACAGCTAAAGCCTAGAAGGTGCTTTGTGGGAATTCACAAATTTAGGTTTGCACAGATTACTGTAGCTATAAATACTTCAGTCAAGTTCAGTGTAAACCAGTGACATGGTAACTTAAAAGTATTTGTAGGGGCTAGCAATCAACATATTAATGTTATTCAACAGGATCATCATTTTGTAGTACTGTAGTGTAAGTACTCTTTAAGAAGTGTAGAGTGCAGGGAGGCTGTTAATGCTTACTGTACATGATTGATATAAAATGTGCAGTTATGCTGTTCACTAGTGCTCACAAATAATTTCAATTAGTTTGATGGTGAATCTGATAGTTGAAACCTACATTGTACAGCATTGAACAGTTTCTGCTGCCTTAAAATTTCCTTGTCTGGCTGAATGACCATATTTGACTTACTTGAGTTGTTCCAACACAGTAGGATGTCACAATTTTGTGACTATTTTAATCATTTCAACATGTGTTCCATCTTCTCATGGGTATAAAAATGAAAAGTATTTTGGAATGTTGATGAGTTATTTTTCCTCTTGAGTGTGCTTTAACTGGTAGCATATTTCCTTTTATCCAGAAATAAAGCCAACAGTAGATAAAGTAAGTCATTGTCATTTTTCATTTTGTTGGGTGTTAGTTGTTTGAAGGATAAAACATCAATTGAATTTATCTTGTGTTCTCACCTGAAATCGGATCCTTGTATCAGGACAATTGATTCTCTTGTGTGGGGAGTTATAGACCAACTGCGGTGAAAAGGTTAAACAGGTCCTTGAGAGGGTAACCACACTTACTGTACCACGCTACTAATACAGGCTGCCAAGTTTTCTGCCAGCGCTGTGATTAAGGTCATGTGACATGAAAAAGACATTTTGGAGTATTAGGTGTACAAGGCATTAATCACTGAAAATGTTGAAAATAGCCACAAATTCCATAAAGTGTGCAGTATTTTACAGGCAAATTCCTGTCACACCTTCACCATGAATAAACATTGGGTAAGTATTCAAATTTGTGAAGTCAAGCGATGGACCCATATGATTTGTCCTATGTTATCCTTTGTTTACCTAACCGTCATTTTAAGGACGCTTGAGAATTTTATATGCTCAGAGGACTTTTTATTTCGGTCCGAGATTCAGATTGATACTAACTAATATGGACATAAGAAATCAGAACTTAAGGTTGAATTGAACTTAAATGAAGTTATGATTTATATGAAAGGGAAGCGTCACATCAAATTTCAGGTAGAGCCTAGACTGTAGTCCTGCAATGTGATTTCTCTGCACTATCCATACCTTAGTTTCACATGGTGTGTCTTGGTTCCAGCTATACCCATATGATATCGTTATATCGTTTGGCAATGAGGAAAAGCACTTCTGATACTGAGTTTTGAAAATTTCTAAATTCGTAGCAACACTACAATGTATAGGCCTTACAACAGAAATGCTAACATTGTGCAACACTCCACTTCATCTGTTTTGCATTTTCATCAAACTTTGAAATGTCCTACTGTATGTCAGAAACGGTGATACTGTAGATATAAACAGTTTCAATGGATTTTCATTCTGGGTTTCACTCAGTGATTTCTGAATGTAGCCAGGTCTATTGTAGATGCGTGTCATTTGACCACTGAAAGTCTATTTTGTTTTCGCTGCACTGTACCTACTACCTGTAGGCCTGCACACTGTTGTAGATTAGTGAAGCTACTGGGTATGTTACCCAATTAATATAGCTTGTAAATGGAGGCACACTCCTAGAGGAATAAACTGCACATGTGAGCTGCCAGAGCTACATATTTGCCAAGGTTGACCATTGTATACTGTAATAATGTTTGTTGTATTGTTAAGGCTTGTATTTTAATTCCCTGAGTCTTTCATGACGTCAGCAATGTTGTGTAATACAGTTTTTTTTGCTGATTTTGTTTTTTACTGTACTTTCGTTTCACCTGGGGACTTGACTGACTATGGATATACTGGCAGGCATGTCTGAATTTTGGCAGTTACAGTACCAGTGCCAACACCAGAAAACTTGAAACTGATTTGCATTTGTGCTTTAGACTTTGTGCAAAACACCTACAATTTTTCGCAGATGGTATGTGTGAGGATTATGGTAATACTCAAATTCTCTGCAACCAGCTCCCTGCTACAACATACTGTGCAGGGTTTCCTCCAGAAATTCAAAAACAAAAAAAAGGGGGGAGGGAGGAATTGTTTGCTGCTAAAAAAATGATTTCAAATTGACACTCTCTTTGGCAAAAGTTTCGACCCATATACTTTAAAGGTCATTCATTTAAGTTTAATAGTCATTGCTGCAAGAGTGTCATTCTTAAGAAACAATTACCCCAAGGTAATTGAATAGATTTACTTCACTCCTCACTTGAGTATTTACATTTAAAGGAAATGAAAGGTTGGGGGATTTTAGCTCCTTTCCTCTTGAATGAAGAGGACAAACACCACCTTCCCCACCTCCTCTGGCAGAATTCATGGTATGAGCATGGAGCTAAAAAGCATGGTATGGGAGTGCTAAGAAACCTAACAGAAAGAGGCACTGTATTTAAAATCCTACAGTATGCACTTCGCACAGAGTGTACATAATTACTGTATTTGTGTACAGCCATTGCTGTGCCATTGATGTTGATCCATACACAAAAAGAACTTTGTAAGAATTGCAGTACAGCATTTGAAGGATTTGGTTTTCCAGTTAATCTGCTGATTTAATCTATTGTACAGCAGTAGTCAGTTGCACCCACTATCTTCTCTTTGGTAAGTTTGTGTTGAACTCCTTTACTGATGTACAGTAGGTAAATTGAATTATTGAAATTACCATAGCAACTGTGGTCTCGAGTATTTACTTGTGCAACCTGAGAGATGGTTTCTGGTGGTATGCCTGATGCTTCCTTTCATACACTAAGAAAAACTCTCCTCAGTCTCCTGCTGTGATTGAGTTGTTGTCCTGTTGAGCTCTGTGACCATGAGGAATATTTGTTTTTGGTTATCCTTTTCCTAAATAAATCAAGGGGAAAAAGGTACTGACATTTCCCTACAATTATTTGAAAATTGTGTATGCGAAGTGGTATCTGTGCTTTGAGAGCAGAGGCATGTGATGGTGGTATACTGTACAGTACAGTTGCAGAGTTACAGGTACAGCTAACAAGTTTTCTAAGGCCTGCATAGAATTAGCGAGTGGCTGTTTGCTGATTGAAAGCAATTGGGTATATTTCTGTGTTCCTATTGTTTTTGATTCCTTGCCGAATGCAGGCAAGAAATCTCTGGGGTGATGATGGTGTGTGTGCATTTGTGTGTTTTTGTGTGTGTGATGCTGTAGCTCGTAAACACGATATCCCAAGAAGCGAAAGTTCCTTGAACTTCAAAGTTGTTGTGTATGTAGTCCATAAAGAGTGCAGATGATCCCCAACCTTTTTCATGTTGGTCAAAGGTCATTTGAGGTCACCAGAGGGGAAAGTCGGAAAACTTAATAAGGAGACTATATCAGCAATTGAAAGTTGCTGGCACTTCAGACTTGAAACCATAGGTAGCACTTAATGAGTGGATTATATCAGTCAAGTTTTGATGAGGTCAAAGGTCACATGAGGTTAGTAGAGAACATAGTCAGAAAAACTTGTAAACACATTATCTCAATGAGGGAAAGTTGTTTGAACTTTGAAGTTTAGTATGTAGTTAGTTCCTAATGAGTCCTAATGAGTGGATGGTCTGTATTCTTCTTCTCAAGGACAAAGGTCAGTTGAGGTCACCAGAGGGGAGAAACTGAAAATCTGTCAAGAAGGATGTCTCAGCTGTTGAAAGTTGCTGAAACTTCAAATTTTAACATTGGTTGCTCTTGATGAGTAAATAATCTCTGTCACGAATGTGTTAATTAGGTCAAAGGTCACTAAGGTCAGTGTAGGACATAGTTTGACAATTTTGAAGACATGGTACCTCAAGGAGGGTAATGTGATTGAAGTTGAAAATTGGTATGTTGATTATCTTTTCTTCGTCACAAATATTGCCAAGGAATCACAGATTCCTTTGACTTTCATTTTCATGGAAGTCACTTGTCATATGATGTCACCAAAGGTTAAAGTCTGAAAGTAAGGTGTGCCAAGTAAGCTATCTCAGCAAATGAATATTGCTTGAACATTAAAGTTTGTGTGTTCGCAATCAGTTTTGGTTAAATGATTCCTATTGTTTTTCATGGAGGTCAAAAGTCATTGAAGGTTACATTCTGAAAATCTATGGAGGTTGCTATCTCAGCAACTTAATGTTGTTCGAGCTGCAAATGGTTATCATAGGTAACTCTTGATAAGTAGGTGATCTCTACCATTTTCATGGAGGTCAAACGTCATGTTAGGTCAATAGAGGTCATGGTTTGACAGCCTTGTAGACATGTTATCTCTGTATGGGAAAGTTGCTGGAAGTGCAAAATGAGAGTTGTAGGTTGTCCAATGTAAGTAGATGTTTCCTATTGTTTTTCAAGTAGGTCAAAGGTCATTTGAGCTCACCAGAGGTTAAAGTATGTCACTAGAACTTAAAGCTCAGTGTGTTTTTAGTCCATTGTAAGTAAATGTACAGTATGCATGTGTGTTTGTGAAGATTTATTTGTCTACATGATATCTCGAGAAATGTAATTCTGAGAGTGCTCCACATGTAGATCTGTGCTTCGTATGCAGTAGAAGAATGCTATTGTTTGTGATGGAGATCTAAGTTATCTAAGGTGAGGTCAAACACCAAAAACTTTGTAACAATATGTCAAGATAACAATTATGGAAACTTCTGTTACTAACCATGTGAAAGTATTGTGTTGTATCAAGAAGAAGAACCCTAGTGTTTTGGTGGAAGTCAGTGGTCATGTGAGGTCACCATTCTTCTACAGTGCATGAGAACTCTGTTAGCATAATATCTCAAGATAGGAATCATGGAGACTTTGATCCTAAGCATGTGAATGTCAAGTCGAAGAAACCTCTTGTTTGTAGTGGAGGTCAAAGGTATATGAGATCATCAGAGGTCTAACACTGGCAACTTTGTATTAACACAATATATCTCCAGAAAGGAATCATGGAAACTTTTGATACAGTAGCATGTGAAGGTCTTTTATTGAGTAGCATAAACACAATGTTTCTGGTGGAGGTCAAAGGTCATGTGAGACCACTGGTGATCTGAGGTCAAACACTGAAAACTGTTCAGACAATATTTTCGTGATGGGAATCGTTCAAACTTGATACTGTACTTTCAATTGCCTGTGAATGTCTTGCATAAGTAGAAGAATCTACTGTTTATGAAACATCTATTTTTGGTTCAGGTCAAGACACGAATCTTGGAAACTTTGAAACCTTACACTGCACATGTTTCTTGGTCTTTTAAGGGGAAGTCATCACAACTTCGACCCAATGTCTGTCCATTGATAAGGTCGAAGTACTGTATGTATTGCAATCAACAGTTTGAACAGTCGTACAGGTGTATTCTGACTTTGCACAGTCCAGTCAAGTAGTTAAACCAGTACTCTAATGACTGCATATTGTCGAATATGGGACACTGTTCTAGGCAATGGTGATTTTACTGCCCATACTGCCCGCATACTGTGCTACAGTACAAGAAACAGCAAGTAGCCTTAAAAACCACCTCTACCTTTGCTCTAACCCAGAGTGGACTAATGACTCAAACTTTTACCCAAAAGTGAAACAACAAAGATGCATGTCAAGGAGCATGCTGCTGCTTTAATAATTTAAGGTGCCATGATCATGATGAACACTAGTTTGGGATCCTGACTACTAATTTTGTCGGAAGCACTTCCTTCTCTGTGGTTTTACAGTATATTGTCGATGAGTGCAAGTCACAGTTACAGAAAAGGTAACATTGTTTTGTAGTCTTTCCTTGTCATAACCTCACAGGTCAGTCACTAAACAAGAAGCAGAAGCCTCAGGAGATGAAGTATACAGTTTCTGATATTTTTGTGTAATAGCTGATGTTATTTTTGATGAAACTGTATCTTTTCCTAACTTCCTTATACAGTGATGTAGGAAGTGACCGATATTGAACTTACAGTAATTCACCAGAGGCATTTTCTTGCGGTATAGTAGATCAGTGTTACACCACAGTTGCGTATTCTCTGAAATTAGCCCATAAAGGCTTTTACAGACGTGACCTTTCCAGGATGTGATCCTTATGTAGTGATACAGTATGGTACATTGTCTGTCATTAATTGGCTTTAAAACAGTGTTAGTAGTTCATACCAGTAGTCATTCTGAGAAAGTGTAAGCTCTCTTTAATTACTGTCACTTTATGCAGAGCCACTGAACAGTATATGAAGCAACAAGCAGCATCTACTTTTGGACAATTTTGTCGAATTCATCAAAGCTGAGAGAGAGACTCCAATCCCTTAAGATTTTGTTGTAGATTTACAAATGAAATACTTTAAGGCCTGTAGGCTCCTTTAGTTGGTTGGACATCATCAATGTTCATTCAAATTTACACCCACAGTGCATCTCCTACAGTACATAATTTTTGCGCCAAAGAATTTTTGGATGTTTTCATCGTTAAAATTTCTGTGGCCATGAAATTGTGAACATTTATGATTTATATAGTTTATCATGAATCGTTAAAATCCAGGTAATTGCAGCTGGCTGCAATAATGCATGGTAGAATTAAAAGTGTCATGGTACAGAAGATCACTTTTCTCATTATAGCCTATGTCAACTTCTTGATTGAATTGTGCGTGGACGAAATTTACTAGTTTAATGTTGTGTATTGTTCAGTTTGCCAGCTTTGACTGAAGTTGTATTGTTTAGGTGGATGTGTACTGTAGTGCAGATCTATTGTCCAGGTTGTGACCTCTTCCTGCAGCTGTTTGCTGTTGAGTTTATCCATACAGTGTGTTTATGTATCCCTAATCCTGTTTAAGAATGGAATATTACCACACCATCTTTGATGCTAATGCTTTAATAGTGCCTATACTGTATGCAGTACTTCAGTACCAGAGTCCTGTCAAAAAGTGGTACGGTACACTTTAACTTAACTATATTTAGACCATGTACTGTTGCCTGTAGTCCGAGTAAATGGGGTTAGCATTAGTACTGTGTACAGTATGTGGGTGGATGCTTTCTTTGTTTAACAGATTTCATGTTTGGTTAAGAAAACAGTGTGTATTATTCTATTGAAGTTGAAAAGATGTAGTTAGTAAGAATACTTAATGGATCTGGTTTATTTTTGCTGTGGTTGTTATTTAACAGTAGAGCTGGTATTTTATTCCATGGTGCAGTGTAGCCTACACCTAGACCATCACTTTATAGTGAGTTACTGCAGTACCTCAGCTTTAGACAATTACAAAATGTTAAACCAATTTTTGTTCTGTAATTTATGCAACAAAGAATTGATAGTAGTAACCTGACTGTGTCAGCCATGTTGCTGTAACATGATATAATATATATGTTGCTTGATATTATCACACCAAACAACTTACAAAACATTAGGGTACCTGTAATGTGTCATTTGTAGTATATGGTGCACAGTACTTTATGACTTCAAAATGCAGTCCAGAACTCCAGGCACCTATAATTGCACTGACAAAGTAATTGCAGTCTAATGTACAGTATTGTATGCCTATGACACCTAACACATACATTGTACATAACAATTGCAAATGAAAGTGAAACTCTTTATGCAGCAGTAGGAAGCACTAGAGTATCAAACATAGGATGTGAAGGTTAATATTTCATAGGTTTAATATTACTGTGAATGGGACTGTGTTCAACAGAACAGAACTCCAAATAACTCATGTTCTTTATTTCATAGCTTTTGTGAAGGGCCATGAGCACTTTGGTGGATTTGGCACTTTGTGAGCCATGTTGTATTAGCTCAGTATGTGCAGAATGTTGCACGAGGAGAAAAGTTTTACATAGTGGCTTTATACAACCGCTGGTCATTGTTCATAAACTAATAGAATGTGTCACAAATTGAATCATGTCACCAATTTCATTTTGGAAGATTCCTCTGAAACTGTCAGAGTGACATATCATGTCATGGTTTTACAGTTTGCACACGCCGTTACTGTGTAATGTATCTGCTGGTACTGCACGACAAAACATGCGTACTTGTGCTGTTCAGTCTGGTGTAACTTATGTCATGTGCTGTATGGGCATAAAAGGTGTGTGACATGACTGTTCAATGTACCACATCATAGTCTTTTACATGTTATCAGTCTTTGAAAAGTATTCAAATGTTGAAAAGGCATTTATCTGAAAAATGGTAGCAGGCCTAGTTCCAGAGGGTTTGACATTCAAAGTTCTTGCTGCAGCTTCTGAGTACCTGTGCAGCCAGCTGTTTGTTAGTTGCATGTCAACACAACCTTCAATGCACCCTTTTTCATAGCGTAGTCTAGATTTCCAGTGTTCTGTACTGTAGGTACTGTACATTACTACAACATACTGTACTGCATGATACAGCATACTGTTCTGCAGTATGTATTGACGTGACATACTGCACATCACATGATGTACATGCTTGCTATATACAGTGCAAAGTGCACATGTCTGCAAAGTTCAGCAATGGAAAAGGTGCAGTAGCATAAATGGGTTGGTCTTTAAAACACAAAGTGTGTATTTTAGGCCTAAATCATTGAAATAGTGCAACATCACCTGTGCAATAAGTCAACTGTGACAGTCAAGTCAGAGAATAAGTTAATTACTAGAACTGTTCAAAAAAATTTCATCCAAAGGATGTTTGTCTTTTCCTTATTTTTGGATATAAAATCACAGGATATCCACTTCTCTGTGGTAACCATTTTAGACCACAACACCTGTAGTAATCCAGTGGTTATTTTTCTTCCCCTTTGGTGTTCTGTTACATACTTATCTGTCTGGAAGGATGTCAGACTTCCTTTCACTCAGTTTAAAGGAGCACACTTCTGTTTTGCTTTCCCTGAAAGCCACACACACTACTGTGAAGATCATGATTACAGAACATGTTACAGTACATTGTGCAGTAGCTTATCATAGAATGTACAGTAGCCTACAGCTCAGTAGCAGCCCAAGCAGTTCCAGTCAGAGGGGTAAAAATGGCTATTAGGGGCGTCGTGTAATAGAAATACCAAGTGGCCACCACATGGGGTGGTGGTGGGAGCCTGCCTGACCATTAGGGTTCCCATATAGAGACGGTAGAGGCTCCATTTTGCATCCAGCTGGGTGATCAGTGGGAGAACAGGGTAGTCCAGCTGGAGGCAAAATGACATGAATTAACCTGTTGTGGCAATTTTGTGTATACTGTAGGAACCCTAAAGGACTATCTAAGCAGAGTGCCACCATCCGTTGGCGCAGAGCGTACAAGAAAATATGGCTTTTCAAACTAGATGGTGGAACTGGCACTTGGGTGTTATAAGCTGCAGATGCACAGTCTTGAAACAGGGATCCCATGTTTACAATTTCTCAAATCAACTAATGAGAGTAAAAGTAGAACTATGAAAATGCTAATACATATCAGATGGGTTAGGATGATGCAAAAATCGTAAATTATTCATCTTTCAAGCACTTGGCAAGTATTTTGTTTGGTATGAACATATTAAGTCCCACACTCCTTTTTTTTTCATTAGGCAGTGGAGTCACAGCCATCGTTTGGTGAAGAGACTCAACATGTACCACACACGCATAAGTGTAGCCTGTAAATTTGTTTACTGAGACTGGGACATGGGTGAGGGCAGATCAGCAAGTATCAATACAAAAATACTGTATGGACCTGTTCCATTGGTGCAAGGAGAATTTTTTGTTAGGGTTCAACAGAGGATTGTTTGAAGACTATCTTAGAGGAGCTCCAGCATCGTTTGAACCAAAACATACTACAAAAAATACGTAAATGTCACCCCCCAGTCTATTGGAAATCGCCTCTCTGGGGCTCGCAAAGTAAGCTACAGAAAGCAGAATTGTCAGTATTTTCTTGGATGAAAAATTTATCTAGGGAGATTTCCACTGAAAAAGTCTGAACACATTTGAACATTTCATGATGAATACTGTACTGTACAGAAAATTGGCAAACACCATCATTTCCTGGATGTGGAGCATTTTCTTTACCTTCTCTCTCAATTTCTTCTCATTCTCATCTTTTTGTATCTCTTTGATTGTCTTTTCTCTTTTCGTGAAAATCCGAAGCTATCATCAGTAATCCATTTGAGTCTTATAGGAGGGTGACCCCCCACCATATGGTAGCTCTACCACTGCTACAGCTGTAAAGTAAAACAGCGATCTCTCCACTGACCAACTCTAACAGTGTTGTTTAAGTGTAGTATGATAAAATCTCATTGTGATGTATGTATTTCTTTGTTCTTTGTTACAGATGAGGCCAGAAGCTCAAAATCTGGAATCCTAGTCCATTGTCATGGAGGGGTCAGTCGATCTGTGACAGTGACTGTTGCCTACCTCATGCAGAAGCGAGGGCTTTCACTCAATGACGCCTATGACTTTGTTAAACAGAGAAAAACCAATATTGCTCCCAATGTTAACTTCCTTGATCAGCTGCAGGAATTTGAGAGCCAACTTGCCACCAGTCCTTGCCGCTATGGACGTTGTACTTGTTCGACAGTTGAAGGAAGGAAGTGCCTGAGTCCTGATCCGGGTTTCTCCTCTTCCTCAGCTTCATCAAGTGAAAGAACCACCCCACTCAGTACCAATGCAAGCATCAGCTCAGCAGAGAGTAATCTCAGTTTTTCATACAGTTGAAATTCACCCTTCTGTTAGTTCTTTTTTTATGTGGTGCATTTCCCACAGGAGAAGAATTATACAAACCAAAGAATAAATTGCTGTTTCGATTCCAACAAAGCAAAAGAAAAGCGTAAAAGAAAGAATGTGATACTTAAAACGATTCAATTCAGAGAATCTTCATTTATAACTTACTGTATGCATCATTTGCTCACATTGACTAGTCTTTTTTTTATTTTAATTTTCCACCTTGCAGATTCATTTTTGGTTTATGAAGATAGGAATTTACGATGAGGTTATTTTTAGGAAAATAACTGTCAAATTTAAGCAGTATTAATTGATATGTCACTTGAAAAGTGAAAGGTGCTCATAAACTTATGATTGTGATCATTTTAAGTTGATTTTAACCATTTTCATGAGAGGCTAAGGCTTTATGTTAGTGGAATTAAAGTGCTTCTTGTTTTCTTTTTTTTTTCTGATCTCTGCAGTCTGCTCTCAGTTTTTCCAGGACATATCCAATTTCAAGAGTAATATATTTCCACTGATATGCAAAATCATGCTGAAAGAAAGAATTTGTACACACATGTGTAAGATACTGCATTTTTTGTGCTACAATTCCAAAATTTGATTAACCTTAATTGTTGTTTTGAGGAAATTAAAATATTGAGGTGCAGCATTAATCTGTTTGCTTTCTGTTACACCCATTGCATATTCAGATTGTTGATTTTGCCTTTCAGGTACTTCGGTAAATATTGAGTCACTGCCACACATTGGTTTGCTTCTGTTGAGTAGGGTATAATGCACTGAAATTAGCTAAAGAAAAAAATCCATCTTATTTATAGACAATGATGCAGTGTTTTGCAATGCCATTGGTACCATTTATCTGTGATGACTGTCCATGTTGGAACTCACTGGGATTGCTTATCGCTGGGATTGCTTGCCATGACCTGTTTTGGTTGTCACCATTAGGTTAGTCTTGTGTTTAGATGATGGTAGTGTTTTCTTCTTCCTGTAATTTACTGATACATCCCATACGGTGCTAGAAACTCATGCATACAATTCATCCCCATCCTAGGATGTGATTTGAAACATTGTTGATGTGAATAGTGAATGTATGGACTATGCCTCTTTGTCATTATGTACAGGCCCAGGGAGAAAGGAATTTTCCAAGATGAAAGTGGACGAAAGCAAGTAGTGGATGAGAGTAATTAGTGGATGAAAGCTGTTTGAAGCTATAACAGTTCAAGCAAAGCAGTACACAGAAGGGGCTGTACATGGGAGTAGCACTATCAACAGAAAATATGTATGTTGTGGGAATGTGGAAAGGAAAGAGAAAGATTCACTAAGTCTTGACCAAGACTACCATTGAGGAGGCATACCCATAAGAAATATTGTAACAGCATTTGTTTTATTCACCTGTGGGCCCTTTCTTGATTCCTTGAGAAGGTAAAAGGAATCAGTGTGATGGTGATGCCATGCGTGTGTTTATGTGTGTATATGTGTGTATGTGATGCCTTGCATGTAAACACGATATCTCAAGAAAGGTAACCTTGACCAATCTCATATTTGGTGTGTTGGATAGTAATATTGAGTAGATGATTCCTATTGCTTTTGGTAGAGGTCAAATTTCATTTGAGGTCACCAGAGCTCAAAATGTGAAAACATATTATACTGCTTAGTACACACAGTGATCAAAAGAGCTTAGTGTAGGCATGCTCTCTCTAGAATGATAAGGTGTTTGAATTTCAGAAATGGCATGTCCATGTTGTACCGTGTTTACATGAATATTGACAAGGAATCACAAAGGCCTTTGACTTTCTTGTCATTTATACCCATTTAATATTAATGTGACCATTTCTCTGGGTTCCTTTTTGGGGTATTCCCATTGTAACTTCGTTGGTGTTTGAAATGTTCAGCAAGAGTACATTGTGGTTATTACCTATCTATGGAATGTATCCTACCTAACTGTTATACATCATCTGGCAGCAAGGCCGTTACAACAAGATGTACTCATGTCCAGGTGGGAGTCTGTTGAAGTAAAAGGTTAACTACTTAAGCTGACAGTTGAGGAAATTTTGAAAGCAGTTCACATTTAGAGGAATGTATTGTTGACTACTCAACCAATTGATGTACTTACTTCTAGGGCATTTCACACATCACTTTCTTTGCAACTCTTTGGAATATGCAACTCATGAAATGTAGATATTCAAATGTAGATATTCAATGAACACGCAAAAAAAAATTTAAAGATAAGAGACTGGAAATTACATCGCAGAGGGTAAATCATTACTAGATGTTCTGTGCACATGATGTCATCAACCAGTTATTTAAGAACCTTTCGACCAATGTGTCTAGATCATAGATGAACCCATCAGCAACTGCGTAGGTATGTGTTGAAGTTTCCGTCATTCTTTGATGTCATATGTTTCAACAGTGTTGCATTTTAGGGCCAACAGTAAAACAATGTTAGACAGGTTCTTGATTTGGCCAGTGGACAAGGGAAATGGCATGACAAATGCATGGAGGTGTAAATGATATAGCCTCATCGTATCAGTCGATCCTATGGATGTAAAAATCAGAAACTCCCTCCAGAACAGATTATGCCAACATTATGACATCATAGACATATGCTTACCCCTTGCTTTAATACAAACTCAGAGGACATGGTGCTATAATTGACTTCAGTTTCACTTTGAGCGGGGTCGAATAAATGCGTTAGTGTAAGCAAGTGGTAAGTATTATCCCTCATGAATACAGGTACCAGGGCATTGGTGGGGAATACTTGTTGGGTCAATTGACTGCTCCTCTGCTTTTGGATTTAGTGTCATCATTTCCCCTATGTTCCTTTTTTATTTCAAAGGGTTTTCTCATGATAATTGTAATCCTCACACTATTCTGTCATGATAACAACTTAAGTGATTGATTCTTTGCCGAAGGCAAAAGGAATCACTGCGATGCGATGGTGATGTGTATGTGGTGCCATGCGTTTCAACACGAGATCTCAGGAAGGGTAACCTTGACTAATCTCATTCTTGGTCTGTGGGTTGGTCATATTGAGAAGATGATCCCTATTGCTTTTGGTGGCTGTCAAAGGTCATGTGAGATCATAAAAGGTCAAAATGTGTAAACCTTGTAAACAATAATATCTCAAGAAGGGTAATCGTGGCAATTGTCATACTTAGTGTGTGTGTTGATCATAGTGAGTAGATTATCTCAATTTTCATTTGAGGTCACAGAGGTCAAAATATGAAGACATATAAAATGGCTTAGTTCACACAGTCGTCAAAAGAACTTGCAGAAGTGTAGGCATGTTTTCTCTAGGATGATAAGGTGTTGGAATTTGAACATTGGTACAGTAATGTACATGTTGTACTGTTTTTTTCAGGAACATGGCAAGGAATCACAAAGCCTTTTGACAGTTTTGTTTTAGAGTTACTGCTACAGTATTGGTATCTTACAGGTAGTTCTACATACATCATCTGTGTCAGTTTCACTCTGTAGGTTTTGGCCACAGATGCCGTATTTACTTTGCATTAAACCTCATATTTGCAGGTACGGTATTTCCCTGAGTTCATAACAACTGAAATGTGTGTTTGCACAGCTTCTTTCCTTCAAGGGCATCCTCCCCATCCCTCAGGTTAATTCACGCAAGGTGTACTCTTCTTCTGAGTTGAATTCTCCTGATTCTTGGTGAAATCAGTTCCCGATGAAATTGAACTGTGTACTTCATTGATTTTCTCATGTGAGATGTACAATGCCATTTAATCACAAAAATAAAACGTTGGCAAGGCATCTAGGTCCTTATATTTTTACATATTCAACAGTGTTCCATTTCTATTGCTGAAATTTGCTATGTAATGTCACAGATTCATTCCAACAGATTTGTTTGAACTGGTTTTAATTTTAAGGGTATACCAATACACGTGGATGACGGGTTGATGACATTGTATGTAAATACTGTGCAGTACTGAACAGACCTGTCAGACTTCTCATTAATCAATTACTAATCCATAATGCTAAAGTCCATGCATCACCCAATGTATGATGATCTCAAAGTGTATCAGTTAATGTTACTCATCAAATGTCCACAATGATTTGAGCAAAGGTTTTGAAAAGGAAGCAACTGTTTGCTCGATATTATGTTGACTGTGCATCTTTTATCTTGTCGCTGTCTTTTATAACAGAATAACATACGGAACAGTAAAAATTAAAGGATTCAAGCTGAGAGTGTTTTAGTTAAAGTGGAGTTTGTCACGCAGCTTATGACAGACATTATCAGTCACATGATCTGTGATGTCAGTCACTTGTATGACCTTTTAATTATGTGTTTGTAACTCTTTCATGTGAACTATGCAAACAGGCAGCTGACTGATATGAGCTGTTCTTTGTATTTGCTGTAAATATGTTGGATGTAAATACCAGTTTGTAGCATCATTTCCTTTAATAAGCTCTTGAATTCTTCTCTCTAAACATTTCTAATCGTTTTGTTGGTCATGAGAAGTTGAGGGAGGGACACATGAGATTTGTCGGTACAAACTGTAAACACTGAGCAAGAAAACAAAAATACAGTTTACCCACTATCCTGAATTGGTTGTATTAAAATGGGAACTTTTGTATCATACACACAGATGAAGAAATTACCTGTGAGGAGAGAGAGAGAGCAGTGAAATTATCGTGTATAAAATGTATTCACTGAACTATTGTAAAGGCATTGTATGAAACTGTTAAAGCAGGTCATTGCTTATCTCTATTTGTTAAACAGATTTGTGGCAGACTATTGGGTGTTTGGATGGGAAGCAAGGATATCTACAATAAATAGTGTTACTAGTCAGTGTGAATTTATTAGAATCTCTGACCCCTGGGACCTCTGTTTTGTCAGTGGTCGTGAAAGGCTACAATGCTTGATTTTGTCAGATTAAAAAGAGCTGCATGTATATAAAGTGCGTATTGGTAGTACCTCAAGGTACACTTAAATACCCTCTGAGGTACATTTACAATTTGATATGTTTGAATTAAGCTGGGTATGAAGGCAGTGAAGTACTTCAAGTTAAAGCACAAATCAGCTTATTTTCAACCATTTTTGTATGATTGCAATGCTCATATTATTGTGTGATATCATTTTCATTAAAAGTAACTGATATTTGTGTAAGAGCTACATAAAGAGGACAGAAATTTGCTGTTGAGTCACCACACTCTCTTGAAAGCTATATATGGATATAAACCATACTAGATTTTCATTAGGGTAGTTCTATGGGAGAAGATCTATAGAATACTTCCTTGGAAAGGTATAGGAGAGTCTCATTACCTACAGGAAACATACATAGTTCAATATTTGGTGTGAAGGAGTCAAGTCAGTATTTACCCTTTGATGAAAAGAAGCTGACATCAAAAGATGTGGTCAATTCCTTTAACTACCACAGCATATGGTCTCTCCCCTGACATTACACTTTCTATTTTTGTCTTTACACACATCCTCTAACTCTCAGATTTGCTATTGTATTCAGACGTACTGGTAAAATATTTGAAAGGCATGGCGGTTTTGTTTCCTGTATCGAAATTAGATTAAAGTGAAAGTTCCCAAAATAAATCTCCTACAAGAAGTGTACTGCAGTGTAAAGGCAAAGCAGACAGTAAGTGTTGTAAGTGATGGTTTTTCATAAGCAAACAATTCTGTCCTCGCTGACCATTCAGGGTGTCGATGCATTTCTCCTTCAAGCACAGTATGGTCGTAGCAGAGTTGTCCTCCTCAGGATGTCACCTGATCCTGTGATTAACAAAATCCTACAAAAATTGCTTCTTCATCGTATTTACCTTTGAGAACATTTGTTGTGCTTTAATAGCTCTATCATCAATTTTAGCTCTTTACATTCTCAAATGATAATTCTAAATTTTGAAAAGTATAAAAATATCCTCATATGTTGGAAGTTGAAATTCACAGTAGCCTGCACCATAGAAAATAATTAAATCAGAGTAAGGTAGATGGAAGGGATGGATGGATGGATGAATGGATGTTGGTGGGAGGGATGTTGGAGGGGAGGAGGAACCATAACCCTTTCTGTATCTCTTATGAATTGTGTGACTCTATGCATACACTGTTGAGATGCTTTAAGCAACCCCGTGTAATCCCCATTTGTACTTAATAAGTATAATGTATATAGATACACATATATTTCAGAGTTGTACTGTAAATAGACTTAAATGCTGTCCTTGTCAAGGGCACAGTTGGTATACCTTGAGCTTAGGAGTCATATATATGCAAACATGCTAGTATTTAGAGCCTTTACCATTTTTGTTAAATTTGAGAACTGGTGCTGAAAATGATAAGTACATTGCTAATGGAATTTGTTCATGAGGAAGAAAAATTGGGACTTTGATCGAGCAGCAAGTAGTATTAAGAATACCTTTAAACAGAAGATCTATATAAGTAAAGCTATGGCATAAAGAACAAGGTACCCATCTTCTGAAAGGCAGAGATGAAACTACATGTGCATTGGTATTATCTCATTGGCATCTTCAGGTGATGTGTGAAAATCTGTTGGTAAGGATGATTCAGCAGATATGTAGCTTCATCATATGTCGTTAGCTATGTACCATATGTAGATCCGTTCAGGTTGTTGTCAAATTGCCCACTGCAGAGCTTTATACCAGTGAAAAAAGGTCTCCTAATGCTATATATGAAAAAAAAAACAAAAAAACAAATTCCATCCATCATGACCCGATATTTTTGTTTTGTCTTTGAAAGTGTGAAGTAGTGATTGATAATTGTAGACTGTGTACTGTTGCCTTTATTCTATGCTACATATTAAAGTGCATCATGTTACAGCTATCAATGGGTAATACCAGAATACTGTATTAATTCAGTTCGTGCTGAGGTCATGCCGGCCTATACCTCTTATCTTTGTTTGGTCTGTACTTTTGTTGCCACCTGGTCAACTATAAAGAAAATTGTATACTTTTTGAGAACTGAAGAAATTTAGAGAACATTTACAATTGTTGCCATGTCTTTCTTTCTTTTTATGAATTAGTGAGTTGAGGGATGCTTTTAGTGCTGTGAATTGCATGCGAAATGACAACATTTTGTATGGTTGTGTTTATTTGGTACTGTAGTAACACTTCACCATTGTGCACCACTGAGATATTAGCCATGTGTCTGAATTTGCAATAGAAAAAACTGGAATAGGTGAATTAGATACGTTATAGGATGTTTTAATTATTTGTTATGCAGCACCATGCTCCTCTCTAAAAGTGCAGTGGCATAGATCAAAGGCGTACTATGCATGTTGAAAATGTGTGAAAATTTCAACCACATCAGATAAATTCAAGTTTATTGTGCCATCCAAATTGCCTGCCGTGTTAGATCCATTCTTAGATGCCTTTGACGTGCAAGGAAATTCTGCCCGAGTTGGGTGGAGACACTTGAAAGGGTGAAGAAACAACATGCACTATAGGACCGAGAGCATACACAGTGGCGTTGACACAGTTCAGGTTTATTACAGTACAAGTATATGCTCCACAGGGAGTGTAAATATTGTTTCATAAATGATGTATTGTGGATTACATTTACAATCTCCTTGGTTAAACAAACCACTAGATACACCGGAAATGATATCAAAAGACAAGCAAAGGTTTTGTTTGAATAAAGTGGTCATCAACAACTGATAAACAAGGTTACTAGAACAAAGTGCAGTTCTTTAGTCTGCAGTGTGAAGTTAATTGCTAAAAATAGAGGTAGTTGTAATGGCTCAGAATCAGATACCAAAAGAATATGGAAGTGGTTACAAGATACTATCATGCTGGACTATTTCAAAACAAGTTTTAGTTCAATTTAAAACAAGAAAAATGTAGCAAGCCCGCTGGATTGATCATGATTTTCAGGATTGGACACAAAGTATCGGTTGAAAGCAAGAAGTCCCGTCTCATAAATAGCTTGAATGCCTGAAGGTGTGCTGACAGAATTCTACATACTGTGTCCTCGTTACTTGCATGTTAATTCAACTGTCAGTGATAAATCTAAGATTTGTGGTGAACAACACAGTAAACTGGAATGAGGAGGTGACTTGATGAATTCTGAGGTGCTCTATTCATGACTTCATGAGAGAAGGGAGAATCCGACCAATTTTGTGGTGTTAATGTGGGATTATTCTTGAACTCAAAGTGAAGTGTTTACCCCATCCTAAGCTTTTCAAGATGAAAGAAGTAAACAGATTAAAGATATGCATTTCAATGTCATCGGCAAAAGGAACTCAAGGCAAAGAAAGTACTTCATTTCATTATTTTGTAATGAATGTGTCACTCAACGGACATGAGGTAGTACTAAAGATCACAAAATGTTCAGTTTCTTCACAGTTGTCAATCAAAACATATGGCCATCAACGAGCAAAAGATCGAAACATGAAACACTGTACTTTTCTTTTTGTGCCCCCCAAATGTAGCATGACTGATTTTGTGTAAGCATTTAGCTTAATTTAACATATAGTGCAGTTTGCTAACATGACCTTTAAACTGACCGGCAAGAAAGATTGAAAGCAAAATCCTCCTGCCTGTTGATCAACCAACTTCCTGTTTAAAACCTATACAGAAAACTTAATGAAATCAGGGAGTTAATTCACTTGCATACAACTGCTATGCTGCTGCTGTTATTTGAATGTACCTGCATGGTAGGGAATCCCCTCTCCACTGAGAACTTTGAAGAAAGCTTGGAAAAGTCAATGACCGGTAGGATGTTGTTGGCAAAATTTTGAGATGCCAAAGCTTTGTTCTTTTAGGTCTATGTTCTAGTAAGTGGGATATCAATGATATGCATGCCCCACACTAATAGCCAGTGGAAAAAATCTAGTAATTGATAAATGTGTCATTGTTCCAGTAGGAAGTAATACCATGGCAAGTTAGTGGTTCTTATTTGATAGAACATGTTTTCATGGTGTTATTTTTACATCATTCAGAACTGCGTGTTGCTAGGTGGAAGACGACATAGATTGATTCTCTTCCTCAAACTGAAGAGAGATGATGACGATGACAACCTTATTGTAATTGTGAAGCTCTCTATGCCACATTCACAGGGATAAGCTGCTTTAGCAACATTGGTTCTGTGAGGTGGATTCTTAATTACCTTTCATATCTGTGCCATGTAAGTTTGACAGGATGTGCACCAAGTTTTTGTTTATGGGATGCATAAATTTGTTGCCTAGCTTCCATGTTGCGATTGGCCAAGACCACTAACGTAGCAATGTAAAACATTTAGAACATTAACTAAATTTTCAGTGACATGTCAGCATTTTCTAAACAAGAGAGTTGCATAGCTTATCGTAATATCTTGGTTATCCGCCAAAGATACCAGCAGTTTACAACACTACAGTACAGTGGGTGGCCCTGACAAAGTCTGAGGTACCACACTCTGAAAAAATATCAGCGAGTACAGTGAATCAATACATGAGGGAACCCCGACTGGTGGAGCCCAAAACTACGTTTGCACGATGGAAAGGTTGCAATTATTGTTTACATAAATATATCAACACCCACAGGCAACGACCACACAATCAACAATTTTGTATTGAAGAAAAGCTGGACAAAAGACTACATCCCTGAAGCTAACTGGTTCAATGCACTACTCATATCCAAATGGAAGTACATAAACACCGTTCATGGAGGTCTGCTGGTTCATCAAACATATTGTGATGGTTACAATGGGTAGATATAAATCTAGCACGCAATCGGCTTCCTGCCTGTCCCATTGTGTTTGGTGCTTGTGCACACCTACAGGTGATAAAACTGTTTTTAACAGAACTAACTTCAAGATGGCTTCTATGAGTGTAAATTTGGTTATTGCACTGTTATTGGCAGACAGAGTGTCAAACAATATCCATTGTCACCATCTTTGATGGGTTGGTGCATTGGGATGGAGGGGGGGGGCTGGGTTTGGTGACTAAATGAAATCAATTATGCTGTCACTTGGCTGCATGCTATTTTCTGTCTTTGGATCGCTGGATATGTACACACCAGAGGATATTATCAGGCTGGGTCTTGTTTGTCAGTGATTTGTACATCAGTGACCCCTCAACCCTATTTTGGTGATTGAAAACACAGTGTAATGCCCTATCTCTACCTTTAATTTTGATAGGTCTGAGTTTCTTTTCATAAATTTGTAATTGTTCCAAGTGTGTAGCAGAATGATGTGGCCCCCGCAAACTTGCTGCATTTCTTGATAATGTTATGGCTCCGGTAAAAAATTCACAACTTTAGAGAGACAATTGCCAAGTGTCTGCAAGTCCATGCATTGCAGTGGACATATTGCTGTCTTAAATGATATACAGTCCTGCAGGGTGCAAGCCTCAAACGGAAAGTTGTTAAGTGGTAGGCCTACAACAGGTTTTCAGTCCACAATTGTACAGACCTGTCAACTTCTCTGGTTTTACCGTGAGACTCCGGTTTTTGTCCTAACCTCCCAGTGTATTCCATTCTCCCGGATTTTTAATGTTCCCATTTAATGTAATTTGTGACATTTTTGGAAAATGCTGAAGCGATAAGCTTCATGAAATGGTGATTTCAGGCCATAAAGGAACCGTGAAATGATCATGCATGCGCTGAACAAAATAACGTGACAACAACCCAATATGCACAACGGTGGGTTGGTGATGAGCTAGCTGTCATGACCATGCAATTAAGTTCATTTGTAGGAAGTGCATTTGAACACTATAATTATATGGCTGTTTGAGCAGAACAAGGACCCTTACATGACTTTTGACCTGACATTCCTGAAAACTGTATGCACGGGTGGTCAATGATGATCGGTACAAAATTGTCTGTGTATTCTAAACATAATATGCTTGAAATTGAGCATTTAACCCTTTAACAGTTTGTCAAAATAAAGCCTACTATTATTAAAGTTTACTTCATATTTAATCAACATCTTAGGTTTCAATTTCAAAAGGTCATCCACAATACTGACCAACTACAGTACTCCTCAGTGTTAATCCAACGATTTTTGGTCTCACGAACATTCCGTCTTGTGAATCTTTTTTTAATTTTGGTCTGGCCAACCATCAATCTCATGAACCTTTGGTCTCATGAAACTTTTCTGATTTTCCGTCTTGAGAACCTCAAGGGTCTCATGAACCGTTTTTGATGTTCTGTCACGCGAACCTTTGCTCTTGTGCACCTTTTCTGGTTTGGGATCACACAAATCTCCTACTCTGACTTCCAATCTTGTGAAACTTTAGTCTCATTTGATGCCACTGCATTTTCTGCTTGAAGTGCTGTGCTCTGATGGATTTGGGTAAAGTGTGTATATAAGTATATAAGGCCTACATTGAAGCTCCGACTAAGAACGTGTTTTGTTTTTCAGAGTGAGAATATGTATCATCTTTTCTGACTGAAACTTCAACCTGACAAATTATCTGCACACAGGTTACCTAGCTCTGTTTCCCCAAATGTGCTTGAATTCCAAATAATAGCCTCTTTTTCTCAATCTCTTCAAATTTTCATCAATTGTTATCCCACAGGCTGTAATACCATTGAGAATGACTGTAACACTTTACAGCAAGTCATGAACAATAGTTTAAGGAATCTGATGAGGTATTTCAGAAACCTCTTAAAGCACTAAGCTTGCTGTAGGCAAAACTTTGGTGAGAAATAGTAATGACCATCCCTTGAATGGTATCAGAAATTCAGGCTTATTAGGGACAAAGTTTGTCTTGGTGACAGCTAGTGATCCTAAGTTGTCAGTCTCCATATAAACCAGTTTAATTATAAACACATAAAACCAATAAAGCGACTATTGTTACTACATACTGGAAAGACTTTCCATGATATTCACCGAAAGTACAACTGGCTGGTGTAATCAATCGTCCAATAATTGTAATTCGATTATGACTGGTATCTTTTTCACATACTTAACATACATATAAGTTGACATGGACCCAATATTTGTATGCCTGAGAACCCCACTCACTGCTTCTCTAACCACACAATCTTTGTTTCTCTTTGATTAATTCACTGCAAATTTCAATATTTCATGATTATGTTGCATATTTCACGATTATTTTCAATTTCTACGAAATTACCAAGTTTCCTTGATGTTTCAGATTTTTCTTCAATGCTATAACCAAACTGAATACGAATTGATCATTCTTGCCAGTACTCGTTTACCATGAAAGCTAATTACTAAGACAGTGTATGACATGTGTAAATGGGTTGAAATATTTTACATCATATCAGATAAGTTACCAAACTATTAGATAACACTATCTTTGAGGCTGATACATTAATTAAAAGGTTGCAAGATTTTCTGTGTAACCCAAACCCTCCCCTCTAATAAAAGGAAGTAGAAAAAACAAAGGATTTATTTAACATATTGCCTATATCTCTCTTCTGTCTCTCAGTATTGTTTCATATAGATATAACTCAGACCTAGAAAAAGCATTATACTCTGACCGACTGGTGAAATTTGCTTCGTTTGAAATGGTGACTGACGGAATGTCCATCTGACATATATCCTGTGACAATGTGCAAATATTAAGTTGGAGGGTATGAACAAAGCTTTAGTCCCGTTTTTTTTCACTGATGAGGACTTGACAGTCGGAATAGATACCTCGACTTAGTTGCTAGTTGCTACCACATCAGTCATCGGTCATTGCAATAGGGGACTCCTGATATGGTTCTGCATCACATCCTGTAACACTGAAAATGAATAAATGGTAAATGAAGAACTAAATCCAAACTAAAAAAAAAATACTTCTACGACCGGAAAAAAAAAAAANNAAAAAAAAAAAAAAAACCAAACACGTGCGTGTAAATCCATTTAGGCTGTTTAGTGTATGTCCATTATTTATGTTAACTCAACAAATGAGGCAGATTTTGTACCACGTACAGACTACTGCAATTTGAGGGCCACAACAGTGAGTGTATGTTGAATCCCCTCTGTGCAATTCTGTTTTTTGTTTTGTACAAAATGGTCACCCCACACTCAAAATCTTTTTTATTGTACACCCACAGAAATTTGGAACTAAATACTTGTGGTTTTTATAATTTCTATTCTGAAAGCAACTTTCTGTGCATGGGAATCTGATATTGCACAGTATTACCAATGCATGGAATAACCAAATCTTTTGAAGTTGTACTTCAGCAAGAGAACAAAGAGACCTTTTGTATTTATATCTTGGGGGCAAAGTTTGTTTGGTAGTTGGTATTTAATAAAAAAAAATCAGGAAATCTGTTTGTTGTCAGTGGGAGGGAAAATTGTTAACTGCAAACTGCAAGTCATTACAATTGACGCTTGAAGAACCTGGCCTGCAATGGCTGACAGCTCCATTAGTCAAGTGGATGGGAGGCAGGACCAATTAAACTGACAATACAAAGAAGAGGGTGTGACAAAGTTTACTGTAAGTGAGCCCTTAGATGTGTTTGGGTGTGTTTGGGCAAACAATTAGTGTGCAACTGTGAGGTTAATATTCCTCAAAAAAAAAAAAAAAACTTTTTCTAGACAAAAATTCTGTAAACAATTATTTGGCTCGCCTTTGGTTGGCTCTGTGGCACCCATTGCCCACACCAATGGATCTACAATGTAGTGCAAAATTATGACACACACTGTACATCCTACATGTGGGTAGGAACTAGCCCTTGCTTTTGGCTATTTGGACATTTAGACTTGATCATTATGTGCAATGCAGTGTAAACTTGCTACC